>PVKS010003440.1:0-103668 GCA_004027875.1 Aplodontia rufa | reverse complement strand
ATAGTCTCAAGCTGGAAACAACTCAAATGTCCATTAACAGGAAAATGGTAAAAATTATAGTATATTCATATAGTAGAATATTTTTAAAAAATAAAAAGCAGCCTACTAGTCATACATCAGTATGAATGAATATCAAGAACATATTGAACAAAAGAAGAAGGAAGACAAAAGGGTACATCCTGTATGCTTTCATTCATAAAAAGTTTAGAGCAGACAGAACTAATGTATAGCAGTAGAATCCAAACTGGTTGCCTCTGTGGCAGACGGTGTGGGGAATAACTAGGAGAGTGCACAGGGAACTTGCCATGGAAATGGTCTGTATCTTGATGTGGGTGTGAGTTACTTAGGTGTATGGACTTGAGCAATTTCACGAATTGTACACTTTAAGATCTATGTATTACACCGTAAGTAACTATCCCTTAAAACACAAAACATGAAATTAAAATATAAAATGAGGTGAAAAAATTAAGAATATAAAGAAGTTATAGGGCAAAACTGAAACTGTTGGACAATACAGCACTTCATCCATTACTAATAAAAAAAAAATTACACCTGTTCTCTCTCACGCTTATATCCTGTTTTTTTTTTTTTTTTTTAAAGAAGGAAATCAGAATGCTTTTTATCTTCTGTGATTCTTTTTTTTTTTTAGCGAGCGGGACAGTGAGAGAGCAGCAATTTTTATTTAGATTTTCATGTGGCTTTTGTTGCTCTGACACTTTGTTGTGTACGTGGTGCTGGTGCTGAGGTTCCAACCTGTATCCTTGCACATGCCAGGCAAGCGTTGGAACTGCTGAGCCACTGCTCCAGTCCTTTTCTATGATTCTTAAAGTCTAATTTCACAACTTTTTCAGAGAATATTTAGAGTTCTATAGCTTTCAGGTAGTTGAACTCTTAAACCCTGGACTTAAATTAATTTGTATCTCTAATAGATTGAACTTCTCTTATCCTCCTAAGTAGTCCAGCAAAATTTGTAATAGTTTTTTTTTTTGGTAGAGGAAAGTTTTTACATTTTCCTGTAATAGTTTTTTTTTGTAGAGAAAAGTGTTTAAATTTTCTATTATTTCCTTAATTGTAGGTTACAGTGAAAAAAGTAAAAATAGTGAAACTGAAAAATAATTGAGAGATTATATATGCAATAGATCCTTAGGTTATGAAAGAATGGTATATCCTTGAGTTTAGACTGGAAAGCATATACTTATTGTCTGTATATAACTTTTGCTGTGTTTTGGAAGTGTGGGTAAGTAAACTTTTGAATACACTTGTAAAAAGGTGGTAACTGATTAAGTATTGTTTTCTTTAGTTATATCCAGTGATTACATTTTGGTATTAGTTCAGGAGTTCTTGATTAACTTGTTTTTTTATTTTTAATTTTTGGTATTATAGTAAAATATGCATGACAGAAAATTTATAACTTTAACCATTTTTAAGTGCATAATTCAGTGCATTAGGTATATATTCATAAGGTTGTATAACTGTCATCTCTGTCTTTCCAGAACTTTTTCATTCCAAACAGAAACTCTTACCTATAATTCCTTATGTTCCCTAGACCCTAGTAGCCTTTATTGTATTCCAATATTACAGATTTTCCTATCCTGGGTACCTCATGTCAATGGAATCCGACAATATTTGCCCTTTTGTGTTGACTTACTTTACTTTATATAATGTTTTCAAGGTTTATCCATGTTGGATGATATATCAGAGCTCCAATTTCTTTTTATGGCTGAATAATATACAATTGTATGAACATAACATTTTTTATTAACCTTCATCTGTTGATGGAAACTTGGATTGTTTCCACCTTTTGGCTATTGTGAATAATGCTGTTAACATTGGTGTACAGGTTTCTGTTTGAATCTGTTTTCATCCTTTTTGAGAATGGAATTAATGGCAGGATACTTAAGGCAGAGAGAACAATGTGGGAAAGGCAAAATGTGAGAGAATATATAAACAGGAAAACCACTAAAAAATTAAGGAAGAAAAGTCATATTAAAATACTTGATAATCTATAAACTAATATAAACTTTTAAAGCATGTAAAATTTTTCTCTTCTGTTGCCTCTGTGATATGAAAGGCACAAGTTTTATTGTTTGAAGTCTTTGCTGATTTTCTTCTTGTTCAGAATTGTTTTCGGCACATGAGAGCACCACATAGGGAATCTCTGGTATGTTTTGTATCCAGCATCAGATTTTTTTTTTTTAATTTTAAGAGAGAGAGAAAGAAGGGAATTTTATTTGTTTTGCAATCTGGTCTTTGTTTCTCTGACACTAAGTTGTGTATGTGCTGGAGTTTGAACCTGGGTCCTCCTGTTTGCCAGGTAAGTGCTCTGCTGAGTCACTACTCCAACCTCAGCATCAGATTCTTAAAAAAACAAACACCTAGGGTTTAGCCAGCTGTAATCCAGTGAGTAATTTTTTTTTTTTTTTTTTTTAAGTTAACCTGTGAGGCTTGAGCAGTAGCTCAGCAGTTTCGGTGCTTGCCTGGCATGCATGAGAACGCACATTGGAACCCCAGCATCACCTACACAACCAAGTGTCAGAGCAACGAAAGCCATGTGAAAAACAATAAAATTGATTCTCTCTCTCTCTCTTCTCTCTCTCTCTCTCTCTCTCTCTCAATATCTTACTCTTACTATACCTTTCTCTTTAAAAATACAAAAAAGTCAATCTATAAAATCTGTTAATGCTCACAGTCAAACTGGTTTGAGGACCCTAAGAAACAATATTATTCTTTTCTTTAGTAAATTCTTGTTTTGTTTGCTTCATCTACCTAATCTCTACTTCTTCCAGTTATTTTTCTTTACCACTGGATAACCTGTAAAAGGTTGTTTTGCTTTTCTGTAAATAATCAGCTGGCAGCTGGAAATCAGCTTTGTTTTTAAAAAGAGAAGTGAGAATCAACTTTATTTATTGTTTTATCTGGCTTTTGTTTCTCCGACCCTTAGTTGTATATGTGGTGCTGGGGTTCAAACCCAGGTCCTTATGAATGCCAGGCAAGTGCAACACTGCTGAGCTCCAGCCCCCAATGGTAATAAGCTTTTGCAAAGAGTAGCATAGAGCCATGTAGTTTATACTCTTATTTTTCCTGACTTGGTAATGTATAAGTCAGGAAAATGTTATTAGTAGTCCTATGATTTCTACTATACAGTGTGCAATTGCATCTGTTTTTCAGTTCTGAGTGTTTTGCAGTCTTTCATATTTTTTATTTATGTTGCACTTTAGGCATTTATGCTATTGACATTTATTAACCTTTTTTTTTTTTTCAAAGAGAGAAGGACAGTGAGAGAGAGAGAGAGGGAGAGACAGAATCAATTTTTTATGAGTTTTTCACATGGCTTTCGTTGCTCTGACATTTAGTTGTGTATGTAGGTGATGCTGGGGTTTGAACCCATGTACTTGCGCATGCTGGGCAAGTGCTGTAACCGCCAAGCCACTGCTCTGGCCCCGACATTTATTAGTCTTAATATTTATTTAGTGTTAAAGTATTGTTCAGTTCTTTGTAAGTGCTAAACTGACGTGTCTGTTTCTTGGAAATGCACAATGATACGAAGTAGATTTTAGATAATTTTATAGTTCTTAAAAGGACAACATTTAACTCTAATTAAGTACCTCAACCCTTATGTAACATATTTAATCCTCATAGCAACCCAGTGAGGTATGTGTTACCGTGTAAATTTTAAAGATGTGGGAGCTGGGGTTCAGAGAGCTTGGTTAACTTCAAGATCACATGACCTTACTTGTGTGTATCATTTCTTCAGAATTGTAGATTGATCATATTCTTGATGAAAACCTATGGTTCCTTTAAAGCTGACCTATTGTCACAGGATTTGAAGTACATAGGTTTATTTTGCTTAGTGCTTTGTTTTCTAACCTTATCCTCTCACTGCAAATGATATATTCATGGCCCCCAGAATTTATGAGAAGTCTGAAGTCTTTTCATGTCTGTTCATATTGCTTTTGTCTGTCAGCCTTTCTCATCGCTTGTCATTTATGTAAGTCCTGTACTTCTTTCAAAGTCTGGCTCAACTTTTACCTGTCTTGTAAGCTTTTTCTGACCTAATTAATCCCAGGTAGAAAATATTTTCCCACCTCAAGGAAGGTGGTCTTGCTTTCCTTGGGTTTTTTTTTTCCTTCATGCTTTCTCTTCCTCCATACTCTAGCTATCCTTATTTACTGTGCTGTTTGTATAGATCTGTGATCCCTTATCTAGAATCCTTGGGTATATCAGAATTCAGAAGTTTTCAGACCTTAGAAATGTAAGATGATGCAGGTTCTGGAACAGCATTCAACCATCAAAAGTAGCTGCTGTGAAATGTATGAATATTTACACTGTAGAGAATAAATAAAGGCTTAGAGCTTACCATGAACTCAGGTCAGGTCAAATTTTACTGTCAGTGAATTACGAGAGATGTTTTCACTTTCAGAACTGTTTGAAATTTAAAAGTGTTAGTGTGGGTTTATAGTTATGGATTCACTAATTTTTGTGAAGTATAAACTGTATTTTATTAAAAAAAAAACTCCTGATCATATGAAACTTTATCTTTGCTTCTTTTTCTTTATTTATAGAAATGAATTTGTTACTTGAGCACCTTTCAAAGTTGGGATGTATGTGTGTGTGTCTATCAATTTAACTATCTCTGTCATTATTGTTAACTGATAGATACAAATGTATATTGTGTATTTCAAAGTTTATTATACTTTGAGTTGTTCCATTTTTGTCCAATGGCCTTTTTTTTTTTTTTTAACTTTTTTCCTGAATCCTTTAGAAATGAACTTCATTGTTTTTGGTAATTTGCTTGCTTTCTGTTTTTTAAAGAAAGAGTGGGAGAAAGAATCAATTTTATTTGTTTTTTTCATCAGGCCTTTTTTTTCTCTGATACTTAGTTGTGCTTGTGGTGCTGGGGTTCCAACTGGGGTCTTTGTGTGTGCCAGGCAAGCACTCCAACAGCTGAGACACCACTCTAGCCCATTGGTATCTTTCTTATTATCTGGTATGATTTTCTAGTTCATTTTTCATGTACTTTTCCAGTTCAAGACCTGGAATCTGCCATTTCTTCAAGAAAATCCAGATTTCTTTTAGTGGGAATGATATTTCAAGACCATCTGTGGATGCTAGGTACGTTCATTGCTAAGGAGTTACACTTGACTGTAGGTCTTAACACACACACACACACACACACACAGACACACACGGTTTGACTTTTTATTTTGAAACAACTTAGAACTCACAGAAAAGCTGCAAAATAGTAGTGAGAGTTTCCTTATATCCTTTATCTTTTTGAGTTCCATAACAAACATCTTCTATAACCATAGTACAAATATCAAAACCAGGAAATCAATAATAATAGTAATTTCTATATTATTGCTATTAAACAATAGACTTTATTCACTTTTAATTTTTTTATTTTTAGAGAGAGTGAGAGAAAGAGTTAATTTTATTTATTTTTTTTCTCCTCCACTTAGTTACGTATGTGTGCTGGGGAGTAAACCTGGGTCCCCATGCATGCCAGGCAAGTGCTCTGCCACTGAGCCACCTCTATAGCCCTGTTAATTTTTTTTTTTTTTACATAAAGAATTTTGAGTCATACTGATATTTCCTTTCAAATTCAGGACTAGAACTTTTTACACTTTGGCATTCCCCATGGGGACCATGAAAGTGTAAAAATTAGGCTATTTAGGAATGATTTATACAAGCTGAGATTTTGTTTTCATTTTTTTTTTTTTAAGAGGGGCAGTGAGCAAGAGAGAGACGGAGAGAATCAATTATTATTGAGTTTTTTACGTGGCTTTCATTGCTCTGACACTTAGCTGTGCACGTGGTTGCTGGGTTTTGAACCTGCACACTCATGCATGCTGGGCAAGCACCATAACCGCTGAGCCACCACACCAGCGGTTCATTATTTGGTATGAACTTTTGTTTAATGATTCTTAACTAGTAAGGTCTATTAGAATTACTTGAGAACTTTTGAAAATCAGACACCTGAAACTTGCCTCTTCTCCCCTAGAATTTTTAAGAATCTTTGGGGCTGGAGCTGTGGCTCAGCGGTGGAGTGCTTGACTGGCATGCACAAGGATCCAGGTTCAAACCCCCAGCACCACATACACAACTAAGTGGAGGATAAAAAACAGATGAAAAAAATTAACTGTCTTTCTTTCACTCTCTCTAAAAATAAACAACAACAACAGTGAATAAGTGTCAGAAAAACAAAGACAAGATTAAAAAAATAAAATTCTTTCTTTCTCTCTCTTTGGTGGGGGGGGAAGGCTCTTCAGATGGGGATGGTATAGTGTCAGTGTAGGTAGTTAGGGATTTTGCCATAGTTCCATCTGCTATAACTGCTATCTTAATGCAATTATTTGAGGAAGGAAACAACTTGTGTTTTGCGTACAACAAGTATACTGACCACTTTGTTCCCAAGATAAAAATTATTCTATCTTAAAATGATTCATGTTTAGTACTGAGGGCCAAAAATTCCTGTTATATTTAGAATTGTCCTTCCACATTTATGAATTTATTCAACAAATATTTGTTGAGCATTTTTGAGTGAGGATACAGCAGTAAAGAAATAGAGGTGTGGTCTAGTTCCTGCTTTCATGAGTATACATTGGCTGATAGGCAATGCAAATAATGGAATGAGTACTTAAGAGTGTGATGAATAAGAGTTTAGAAGAGCAAGGAGCTATGAAAGCATACAACAAAAAGCTCACCTAGTGTAGAGCATGGGGAAAGTCTTCTGGGAAGATTGTGTTCACGCAGTTCTGGAAGGAGTTAGGATAAAAAGAGAAGAATGTTCTGGCAGAAGGAATAGCCTTAGTTTTGGAATAAGCTATAGTTGAATGTAGCTATGCCCAGGAAGAATTTCTCTCACTGGTGACAAAAAAGGAGAAAACCAAGGGAAAGGGAAGATGTAGAAGAGAACAACAGCCTTTATTGAGTCTTTTCAAAATCAAGTTAGTTTTCATAGAATGAACAACTCTTATTTTGGCTCATATTTCATCAGTTTCCTTTATAATTATAGCAACACAAATAGAAAAGGGATTTGTGCTTAAATGCAACTCACTTGTGTTAAACTTGACAGTTGCTTGATGGGTACAGAAGTGAGTGGCTCAACACATAATAATTGAGCTGGCCCTGTGATCAGCCAGGACCCATACAGAGGGAATCAAAAATTTTGGTTTGTTAGGCAAGGTCAAGTTGGCCAACATGTACCATAAGTATAACTTTGGCTCAGTAAGGGAGGTCAGGATGGAAGCAGGTCAGAGTCAGATTCTTAAGGGACGCCACAAGTGAAGGGACAGACAGAACACATCACCTTGCTAGAGATTTATAAAGGGGCTAGTTAGAAACAAGTTTTTCGGCAACCTCAGGTTTCAGATTTTGAAGACTGTGAATTTGATTTTCATGTTGAGCAACCTTGCAATTTTATTTCTCTTATGTTTAACCTAGTTTTTTGCAAAATTATGATGACCTTTTTCATCTGACTCTAATTCATATTCTTCATCCTATAGAACAATTGGGAACATACTTGGAGAAGACCTGTTGTGTAGGTAGAAAGGAGCAAGGAAAGAGATTTAGGCAGATTAATCTGCTTTTGGTTTAAAATTATGTATTTTTTAATGCTGTAGAGGCAAGATTCCAGAGAGGAATTAGATGGGATGTTTGGGAAACCAACTAGAGGCCCCTCTCATAGTTGATAGAGCTCTGAATTCAGGCAGTGGCAGAGGAGTAGAAAGTGATAGTTCAATGTGTATTTTAGGAAAAGTGCCAGGACTTAGTAGCTGGATGTGAGAGGTAAGGAAAAGTGAGTCTGGGAAGAATAGTTTCTCTGTTTTGGTACTGAGGGGAGTAAATTGTGCTGCCATCTTGCAGATTAAAGGATTACTGTGGCAGGTGAGGTTGTGGGAGGGATATAATGAGTTTGATTTTGGCCAAGTAGTGTAAGGTGTCTAGGTATTGTGTACTTAAGAGTTTATTCATAAAAATGTGGTGCGTGGGACAATGGGTGGCACTGTAAAGAGGTTTGAAAGTAATTCATAGTTAAAATAGAGTCTGGAGGATGACCTCATCTAAGGATGGTATAAGAAAAGAGAAAGTGGGTCAAGAGTAGGTAGAATTCTAACTTAGATAAGAAGAGGAGCCAGTCTTAAGAATATTGATAGAATAATTTATTAGGTGTCTCTTAGCTATTATTTTAAGCATGTTACAGATGTTATTTCATACTAAAAAAAAACTGAGGGCCGGTGTTACTATTTTATTTTATGAATGAAGGATTTCAAGTTCAAAGGTAAAGCCATTAGCTCCTTGTCTTACATAGTAGGTGGTAACTGAGGAAGTGGAATCTGCCCTTTTTTGCCTTTCTCAAAGAAGACAACAAAGAGAGAGATAATATGATATCCAGGATGTGAGACATTAAAGGAGCTGTTAGCAGTGTGAGATGCTATTGAGTACTGAATACTCATTAGTACCCTTTGGGTTGAGCCATAGTAAGGGTCATTGATGGTGCCATAGCCATCAATGTGTCAGAATTGTTTTGTTTTGTTTCCTTGCTCTTCTAAACTGTTTTGTTGTGTCAGAATGTAGTTAGCATGATTGATTTATTATACCACTTTCTCAAGTTGTGTTGTCATTGAATGAATAAATATCAGCCTGTGATACCTAAAAAGAAAAAGTGATAATCTTCTAGAAATTAAATAATGTTAATTCCTGAATAAGATTTATGAGAAAGCCTTTCCTTCATGATGTAATAATATAAGTGTACTTGTGATTGGGAAGATGATGTATTTCTGCCATTTAGCTGTAGAAGCTTAAACAGGAAAGGGAGGGGAAGAGCCTATGTGCAGATCACATCACTGCAGAGCTCTGGTGGCAGGCTGCTGTGCTGACAAAAGCTGAGTCAGAGAAGAGAGGAAGACTGCACTATAAGCGATCATGGCCCAGTTCAGGCTTCTAGACTGCATGATCAACCATAATTGGAGTTTATTATGCAATCTTTATTGTGCATGGAGTGGTCAGGTTTGTTTGATAAACATATATTTTTGCTTTTTAATTCAAAACTGCTATCATGTATAGAGTAAAATGAAAATGCTAAGAAAACATTTCTTCTTGTAACAGAGAAAAGTAACCTTTTAGTCTATTACTTTTTGTTGGAATGCTTCCTTAACATGCCATATTGTAAATCTAATGATCTGAATTACTCTAAAAGAATTTAACTGAAGTAGCACAAATGAGATTATTTGTAGTGTTAAGTTGTGGGGGAGGGGTGTTGGAATGAATTACTTAAAAATAAAACTAGCAAATAATAAAGTAATACAATTGCAGAATAAAGTAAATGTTGAATACCTTTGAAAGTATTTAATATTTTGCTTATAAGACAGTAGGAAAGATTTTGGAATGTGTTGCTTTTTAGCTGGTTTTTCATTTATAGTGAAAAAATCATTCTTGATTTCTTTCACAATGGGATCAAATATGAGTGAGTTCTTTATTGAACTTTTTCTGCTGTTACCCAGACTTTTTAGAAAATACTTATTTTGTAATGGGGATAATTTACTGGGTGTATTTTCACAATAGTTATCTGCTTTTAAGTGTTGTTCAAGATACAAAACCCATATTTCTCTTTTTCAATCCTTAATCAATATTGTTGTCAGATGCAGACTGCTTTTGTAAATCAAAAATAATTTTGTACATACTTAGCATTATGACCTTTCTTACCTAATACAGAGAACATAGGAGATATCTTTTGTTCCACTTATCAGTGAATCTTTAAAAATTATGAATTATTTACTGTATGGGTTATTAACTGTTTTGTGGGTATTATCTTCCTTATTAAAAACAAGTTATTTAATGTTTGAAATTTAGAAGAAAAATTGCTTTTCAGATATCATTTAAATCCATGAATGTCAAATGAAATGTACTGCTGCTTCCCCTGTTGCCATTTCTTCCATAGCTGTGACACAAACTTCTTAGTTTATGAGACTTCCATTTAGTTCCAAGTGGGACCTTTGGGTCTCTTAATAGTTTTCCATATGTCTTATTCTTTCTGTTGAGTAATTGTTAAAAAATAGTTTCATAGTTTAGGCTGGACACAATAGACTAATGGGTCAGAGAAATTAGAGATGGAAAAGGTCATTTAGTCTATATTTATTTCAGTGTAAGATTGATTCTTCAGTGCATTTTCTAGTTCTCTCCCTAATGGATTTACATCATCATATAAATATGGATTTTGAATGGCTAGTAAGACAGTAAAAGAAAGTAGATAACTGCATTTAATCTTACTGTATAAAATTTGCATATCAGGAGCCCAACAGAGATAAAACTTTTTTTTATGTGTTTTGTAACTGGTGTGCAACTATTACTAAACTCATTAGTCTCATCATCAGAAAATTTTCTAATCTGAGGTGTAAAACCTTCTTCATTCTGGCTAATGCCAAAGGAATATGTGAGTTGCAATAGATTCTAGAGATAGATGAGTTGATCCAGTGAGCCAGCTAATCGCAAGTGTATTTTGGATGTGCCTTTGGGGTTTTGCCAGGATTCCTGTTGCTGTCTTCCTTGTGGTTTAGATCTGCCAGTAGGCCTTTTAGCTGCTAACATCTCTTAGAAGAATTTGCAGAACTTAGCAGAAAGCAAAAATGGCACATGACAATGTGTCCCATGACTTTTGTGTCTACTACTTAAAAGTATTTGGTGGAAGTCACAAATTCAGTATTGTTGGGGACAGGCATTGGAGAGTGAAGGGGGGTCATAAAAGAGTAAAGAGACTTGAAGAGAGTCAAGTGTTAGAGAATAGGGGCTGGTGGAGACCGTAGATAATGGGAGATTAATCTTTAGAAGATTAAGCCATGTTGTACTACTGTTGTTGGATATTTTTTATTTTAAGAGAAGCTAAAATTTTGGATTTTTATGTGAACTTGTCTTAATTTTTAAATGATGTCTAATTCAGGTTTTTAAAAATGGGCTCTAAAGCAAAACACATCTGGTCGTCAGATGTGGCTCTAGGCTTCCAGTGTGTTATTTCTGATTTATAGAAATACTTGTAATAGCAGTTGATTCCTTTGAGCTTCACCATTGAAACTAATCAGTGCCCAAAGATGCTGCTAGATAAAAGCTGATGGTACAGGTAGGGAAGAAGTGTGGGAGAGAAAGAAAAGGAGTAAATAAAAAGGTGGAAAGAGGGAGACAGACTGAAGGAGATAAATAAATGAAATGATGGTGGAAGTAGGAGAGTGCTGTCAGCTTTTTGATTGTTGTGACTGAAAGACCTGATAAGAACAATGTTAGCAGAGGAAAAGTTTGTTTCAGGGCTCACGATTTCAGAGATCTTAGTCCATAGATAGCTGACTCCATTATTTGGGGCTTGAGGTGAGGCAGAACATCATGGTGGAAGAGAGTAGCAGTGGGAAGCAGCTCAGGGCTTCACATCGGTAAGCAGAGAGACTCCACTCACCAGATACAAAATATGTACCCTAGGCATGTGCCCAATGACAAACTTCCTCCTTGCAAACCCTACCAGCCTACAGTTAACAGTTAATTCCTATTAAGGAATTAACTCATTGATTAGGTTAAGGCTCTCATAACCCAGTTATTTCACCTTTCAGCATTTTTGCATTGTTTCACATATTGAGGTTTTGGGAGATACCTTTCATCCAAATCATAATAACTACCATACTAAAAATTCTTATCAAAGTTACATTACTTAATATGTATTTTTAAATTGTTGTAGGGAGACAGGATAGTGCTATAGCTGTGCAGATTTTAGTGCCCAAGTACTGAATTTAAGACCCAGAGATGACCCTGGCTCTGTGGTGGCTGTATGACTGGAGCATTGCTTGGTCATCTCTGCCTCCTTATATCTGATAGTACTGCCATTAGGGATTACTGTGAAGATTAAAGTGAGATAGTCTGAATCAGTATTTAGCATAAGTTAAGTACTTGATACATGCTTACACTTATTATTAATGTATTCTAGGTTGATATAATGTGCAGAGAAGTGATGATATATGAGATTTAAATTAGGAATAAAAAATAATGTTAAAAATTATAAATAGAATGCATGATCACTTGTATAAATTGGAAAATATAAATTGGAATTGGTTTACATAATCCAAACTTCTAAATATAACTGTATACTGCCAGTTTTTTCCCCAGTGCTTTTGATTTCTGGTTTTTGTGTTTGTATTTTACAAATTAGAGTCATATTAAGTACATTTCCATTTTTGAGGCATTTTTATTGCATAATCTAGCTAGAAGATTTAATCACTTCTGTTTGATATTTAGATTGTGTCTAGTTTTTTTCTATCATAAGGTATGGCGAATACTTTTGTAATGAAAATTGCCTGCTGTTTATGATCATTTTTGCTGGATATAGTCTCAAAAGTGAAGTTACTGGGTCATAGTAATAATATTTTTAAGGCATTACTTAGAAAAACATTAGCTGAGTAAATCTTAGATTATTCTTGTGAAAGGTGAGTTAATTGTAAATTTTATAGATAATACTATTAATTCCCATAATACTATTAGGAAGAGAGACACTGTGTTTCTCTCTTCCTCTCTCTCTTCTTCCCCCGACCTTGGTGTGTGGTAAATTTTAGATGTTTTTATCAGTCTTTAGAGCTGGAGGCTGAAAGTTTGGAGTGGAGTTAGATATAAGAAGTTGGGCTTCAGTGTTTCATATGAATGACACCTCCCATCACCTGAGTTTTTTTTTTTTTTTTAAAGGGAGAAGGACAGATAGAGAAAAAGAATAAATTTTTATTGAGTTTTTCACATGGCTTTTGTTGCTCCAACACTTAGTTGTGTACGTGGGTGCTGAGGTTTGAACCTGTGTACTTGTGCATGCCAGGCAAGCGCCGTAACCACCGAGCTACTGCTGCAGCCCCTGTGCAGCTATATTTATATAGCTCATAAAGAATACTTTGGATGGTGAAGTTTGGGAGAACCTGGCATTACCATTCTTTGTATGTATGTGTATATAGCTTATAGTCTGTTTTCAGTTTAGCAGCCAGTGTGATTTTTTTTTTTTTAAGAGGGGGAGAGTGAGAGAAAGAGAATTAATTTTATTTATTCTTTAATCTGTCCTTCATTTCTCGGACACCTACCTAGTTGTATACGTGGTGCTCAGGCTCAAACCTGGGTCCTCGCACATGCCAGGCATGCGGTTCAGCCTCCAAGCCACTGTTTTAGCCCCCAGTGTGATCTCTTTAAACATCAGAGCATGTTATTTTACTTGGAGTCCCCCAAAGACTGCCAATATCATTTGCATAAAAGCCAAGGGCCTTCCTTCCTGCCTTATTTTCCTTACCTTACTCATTTTTTTTTGTTGTTTGTTTGTTTTAAGAGAGAGGGATAGAGTGAGGGGCTGGTAGAGAGAATCAGTTTTATTTATTTTTTCATCCAGTCTTTGTTTTTCTGACCTTAATTGTGGAAGTGGTGCTGGGGTTCAAACCCATGTCCTCATGCATGCCAGGCAGGTGCTCCAACCGCTGAGCCACCACCGCTCTAGCCCCCCTACTCATTTTTTAACACACTGGCCTCCTTGTTTCAATCTCAGGGCCTTTGCACTTTCCCTCTTGAAACACTTTCCTCCCAATCTCAACATGGCCTGCTCTTTCACTTCCTTCTTGTTTTTAATTCATATTCCTTTTCAGAGAAGAGTTGTGTTCAAATATGTTTTAAAATGTTAAGAATGGAAAAATAATCATACCGTTGAAGAAGGTACATTTTCTTTCTTTGAAAGAAGGTAGCAAAATGATTGGAAAATTTATTATTTAACAGAAATGGTTATTCTGTATAAGTCCATTTCTTTCTTTCTTTTTTTTTGGTAGGGAAACCAAATGGAAGAGTGAAAGAGCTTTTTCATAGAATGTGTTGTTGTTATGATAAGAATAATTATGCTTCCTCCTAAAGGCTCCTTTTTTTCCCCGTCCTTCCTCCCCTTCCTCTTATATTGTTATGAGAAGAGTTGTTGCCGAGGGTTCAGTTTGTTACTCAGAGCTGTTAGAATGCTCTTGCTTCTAGCATTGGTAGAAGGAGGCTTTAAATTCATAAGTTAGGAAATTGGGAGTAAGCCTTTTGATATTTAGGGATTTTTTTTTTTTTTAAAGAGAGGGACAGTGAGAGAGAAAGAGAATCAATTTTATTTAGTTTTTCATGTTGCCTTCCTTGCTCTTACACTTTGTTTTGTATGTTGTGCTGGTGTTTGAACCCACAGACTTGTTTGTGCAAGGCAAGTGCTGTAACCACTGAGCCACCACTCCAGTCCCCAGGGAAACATTTTTTTATTGCTACTTTTAGTATGGTCTGGGGAGCAGCATTGTGTACATCCCTGGGAGCCTCTCAGACATACAGACTTTTAGGTCCCGCCCAGACTTCCATAATCATAACTGCATTTTAACCTCAGGTGATCCTCCTGCATATTAAAGCTTGGTCTTAAATGATAGAGTTAAAGTTTTCTTTCTTTTTTTTTTTTTGAAGGAGATAATTTTACTGTCTTATGTAACTGTGGCCTTACATTATCTCTTCCTTTAAAAATTGAGGCAAGTATGAAAGTGTTATGTTGTTAACCACTTAACATAGTATTTGAATAATTATATTTATAGAAAAACTCTTAAGTGGCCAACTCCTCCTTTTCATCCTCATCCTTCTGTCTCTTTCCTCCAATCACTGGGGAAGAGCTCAAATTAATCAGGAGTACCTGAATATATAGAAAAATATCTCAACTTTTCATGTTTTATAATATTTCATTATCAACATGCTGTATGTTATTTTAATCATTTATGAGTTTAAAAGAACTTCAGGCTCAGGACCCTGAGGGTTTTGAGCTTTTTCCTTGGCTTGACCTCCAGGACAGTCTCTCAGTAGCTTTGTGGGTGTGCTTCCACAGTACTCTTCTCTCTGCCTCTTGTGCTCACTGCTCCCTTCTCCTGGACTTGAGATAGATAGGTGATATCTGCTGGAAGTGGCACTGGAAAAACTTGTTGGTGGGCATGGTGAATACAGTATTAACAGAAAACAATTTTCCACAGGGTAGGGTTTGCAGATGACAGTAGGTACATGGGAATTAAAGGCCTAGTCATCATTGTTAGGAGAAATCCAGCTAAACCACTGGAATATTTCACCAGTGGTATTTGAGAGCTATTGACCAAAAGTTTTAGAATTGCAGCTGCCAGAAATACAGCTTTTAGAATAAGAGGAAAAAAACACTTCTCTAAAATAGCCCCATCATACTAAGTCTCTAAAACAATGAAAAAAGACCATAAGGAGCTTTAGTTCAGTAGTTTATGAGAGATTAAAAATAGGTCACATTGGGACTGGAGTGGTGGCTCAGTGGTATTGCACTTGCCTGGCATGCGTGAGTTCTCGGGTTTGAACCTCAGCACCACAATTGCATCAGCAATGAAAGCCACATGAAATACTAAATTAAAAAATGGATTCTCTCTCTTATACTGTCTCTCTCTCTCTCTCTCTCTCTCTCTCTTTTAAAAGAGAGGGACAGTGAGAGAGAGAAAGAGAGAATCAGCTTTACGTAGTTTTTTCACATGGCCTTCGTTGCTCCAACACTTAATTGCATACGTGGTGCTGGGGTTTGAACCCAGGTCATCATGCTTGCCAGGCAAGCTCTGAAACTGCTGAGCCACTTCCAGCACTCCCTTACTCTTAAAAAAAAAAAAAATTAGTCACATTTATTGAGTACTTACTTCGTATCAAATACCTACATATTTAACCTCCTTTAATTCTTATGATACATCCGTGGAGATGATTTTATTGTTACGTTCCCCTTTTACACTGTTGAAATGGGTTAAATAGCTTGCCTAGGTCACACAGCTGAGAAGCTACCAAGCAGGATGCTGACCTGGCTATTTGAACTTTGGAGTCCTGCTACTAACGCCCACACTACACTGTTTTCTTATGAAGGATACAGTATTCTAGTCATCAGTTTTTTTGTTTTTTGTTTTTTTTTTTAAGAGTCAATTTTTATTTAGTTTCGCTTTCATTGCTCTGACACTTTGTTGTGTACATGGTGCTGGGGTTTGAACTCAAGTCCCTGTGCTTGCAAGGCAACTTCTGAAACCGCTGAGCCACCACTCTAGCCCAAGTCATCAGCTTTTTAAACTAGTAGTATATTAAAAAGAGTAGGGGCTGGAGTGGTGGCTCGGTGGTTACCACGCTTGCCTGGCATGCGCAACTACACAGGTTCAAACCCCAGCACCCAGGCACACAACTAAGT
Source organism: Aplodontia rufa (assembly GCA_004027875.1). NCBI lineage: Eukaryota > Metazoa > Chordata > Mammalia > Rodentia > Aplodontiidae > Aplodontia > Aplodontia rufa. Next base: position 87,449 of record PVKS010003440.1, on the reverse strand, counting down.
GTCGGAGCAATGAAAGCCATGTGAAAAACTCAATAAAAATTGATTCTGTCTCTCTCTCACTGTCCTTGTCTCTTTAAAAAAAAAAAAAAGTGTAAATATTGGGCTGGAGTGATGGCTCAGTGGTTACAGTGCTTGCCTGGCATGGATGAGGACTTGAGTTCAAACCCCAGCAACACACACACAGCAAAGTCTCGGATCAATGAAAGCCGTATGAAAAACTAAATAAAAATTGGTTCTTTCTCTTTCTCACTGTCCCTTTCTCTTAAAAAAGAGAAAATATTAAAAATTATTTATATAATAATGTAATATATAGTTATATAAATTTTATACTCCTACCCCCATTGGTGGCCAGTTTAGGGAGTAGTAGAGAACAGTAGACTGTGACAGTAATGAGATGGTGGAAATGTCTGAAATGAAAGATCCATGCTATTGCAAAAGAGAAAAGGTTGAAGAGTAGGCTAAGAAAGGTAGGAACACAAAGGGGAATTGTTTAATGAATAGTAACAATTTTAGGGGCCTTTTGTAATGTTAATTTGTTAATGAGTTACTTGTTTAGCTTTCTCTGTTTTGTTACTGAAACCTTAGCATTGCTAATATATATGTATAAGTGTATTGTAAGTTGGTGAACATGATATAAGTAATGTAATCACTGAGCAATGTGAGAATTCAATGTTAAAATTTTTAAAAGTTGTGTTATTAATGACATTTAATAATTTGTATAATTGCTTTTGAGCTGAAATACGGTTATGGTTGAATTTTAAGCAGTTTGCTTACCTAGTTCATATTGATTAATACCAAGCCAACTGCCTGTACATCTGTATTGTTGAGGACCCAGTAGTTAACTTTGTTGTTTGTATTTGGTATATGCATTTTCCTTGGGAATTCTGGTTGATGACTGAACTTAGGACTTGAATGAATAAAGGCGGCAGAAATGGAAATCTCTAAGGGAAAAGGTAGATTCAAGGAGACGGTCTAAATGGTATGTTGATGAATGAAATGTCTGGCCCCTCTGTTTTGGTTTCCAGCAGAAAGTTGAACTTGATTACAAGGAGAAAGGCACTTAAGAATATTAAGTTTTTTATTTTATTTTATTTTTTTAATTTTTTTATTGAGATTTATTATTGAACAACCATACAAGTTTTTAACAAAATAATATAAAATGTGTATAGATTCTGGATATTAGAATTACCCCCAGGAGTGCCCCCCCCAATTACCCACCCTTATCCCTCCCCTCCCCTTCCCACAGCATCTCTAAAAAAGTATTATGTTACACCTTATCTGGATTTAACACATGATAATAGACCAACTTTTTCACTGGCCAAGGTCTAGATTAATTTTTGAAAGTTACCTTCCTCCCAGCTTTAGGGAAAACAATTGCTTAAGAAGTTGTAGGTCTAGTGGCAAAAGCCTGGACTGAGAGTGAAAACACCTGTGTCCTTGCTGCTCTGCCACTGCTTAGTTGTATGATTCTGAGCAAGTCTTAAGTGTCTGCATTTTAGATTTTTTTTTAAATGTGTAAATTGATTAGATGATTTCTAGGCTTCTTAAATCCAATTCTAACAAAAAGTGATTCTTAGAAAAGCAGGATATATATTGTATGCTATGGTATAAGGCATGCAGTTTTAACTCTGTATCTTGTGTGAAGTTAGTCATGATTGCTTATGTAGGGTACCATTCTTAGTGACTTTCAGTTCAGAGGATGAATGGGGAAGTTCTTAATTTCATTCAAGTTCACCACAGGTGTGTTAAAGACTGACGTACCAAATTTTTCAAAGGTTGTATAAACATAAACAAATGTAGAACCTACAGAATTTACTTGTTTTATCAACAAAATGGCTTAGAATGTTTCTCCCTAAATGTGATACTTACTACTCTCATACTATATCACATCCTTGAAGAAGATAAGGCTCAACTCATCAGACTTTAAAATAGGAGTTATAAAGCTGTGTTCTAAAATGTGTTAACAGTGCTTCAGATTGGTGACCAGGTTAATTTTAGGGATTATCAGAAAATGCAGACTGAAAGGGAATGATAGAATAGGAAGAAAAAGAAAATATGGCACAGGAAATTGGAATGTGCGGGTTAGGCAAAAAGCTAAGGAGAGCAGAAAGTGGGAGCAGGCTTGCTCTCACCTTCCTTTCTCTTGCTGCAAAGCATCTCTTTGTTTTCCATGTCATTCCCAAACCTCATCCTCTCCTCTTCACCACAATCCCCTTTATAAGACCTTTCACCCATCTCTCAGCAGCCAATAACTCCAACAACCCTGCTCCTCTGCCCAGTTTCCTTTGACTTTATGAGCTTTACCTTTCTTGGGACATTTCCCACCAGGCAGGTGAGAGCCTATGATGGGTTGCCCCTAGGAAAAACATGGTTTTTTTCTTTATTTCCAGGGCTGAGGACAGAACTTGCCTTGCGTGTGCTAGGCAAATGCTCTGCCACTGAGCTAAATCCCCAACTCCAGGAACAATATGTTTTATTACCAGTCTCTTTAGTGTCAGACCCCTGGATATCATTCTGATTTTGATATTCATTCCTGAATTTCAGATTGTGTGCAAAGGTTAAAAGTCGCTGCTTGTCCTCTTCTGTTCTATGATCCTAACATTCTCATTGCTCCTTAAGAAGACTCTAGCAAGAGCAGTTCCTTCCACTCTTGGCATTGGCCTGAATAGCACAGTCAGCACTGAGCATCTCCAAGGACCTCATGCTGCCTTGATAAATGGAGAGTCCTCTGACACCTCCAGAGGATCACTGTTAACTGGTTGGTTTTTGGGTCAAATATATAGACCCATTTTAGCATGTGCAGTTGTTTTAGTCTTTAAATCCCTTCTGCCATAGTCTGCTGTAGCAGTTCTGGCATCTCTGTTTAACCCATTACGCTCCGTTGTCCTATATATAGGATACCTAAGAAAACTATAAAAGTTTATAGGATACCTATAAGATTGCACAGTTTAAGTTTTTATGCATGTCCTATATATATGGCGATGGGATATAATGGATTAATAAGGAATCTCAATTTTTTTCAAGTTTTCCAGGGCCATTTCAATAGTGTATTTGAGCCTTGGTGTTGAATCCTGTGACATGTTAGGGTGCTCGTCTTAATCTTAATCCAGAGTGGTATTCTCTTTTGTTTTCCTTTTTCTTTTCTTCCAGTACTGGGATTAGGGATCAAACCTAGAAGTGTTCTGCCTCTGAGCTACACCCCCAGCCCTTTTTAAAATTTTATTTTGATACAGGGTCTCACTGAGTTTCCCCAGCTAGCCTCTGACTTGCCTGCCTCAGCTGAGATCATAAGAGCTCACCACTATGCCTAGCCTAGCTTTATATTCTGTTCCCTTGTTCTGTCATCCTCAGAACCACCTCTAGGCATACTCTCTCATCTACTGGTGTTTATTAGTCAGGTCCTGCAGTTCTTTTGGGATAGAATGCCTTTCCTTTTGTTGTTTTTTTGGTCTTGTTTTTAAGCTTTATTAGGCGGGACCAGATCAATTTCAGTGTAGAGCTGATTTTGCCTCATTTGCGAGGCAGTACTCTCCTGAGAGCTTTACCTGATGCCCCATAAATTCAGTGAAAGTTTCCTACACTCATGGAGGGAATAGGCCTCATTCCTGGCCCTGTGTGAGTTTTGGGGATTGGTCCTTCTAATCATTTCAGGAGGTTCTTTCTTCCTCCTCAGACAGTATTAACTCAGGCTTATTGGTCTTTCACTGAAGACTGGTATGGGGCAGGAACCTCTGCCTGTTTTCGGTGCTTGCCTTGTGTTCTGTCTCAGTCTGGGCCTCTGTATCTCTAAAATTCTGCCCTCTGAACTCAAGCTTCTCTGAGTTTCCTTTCCCTGCAGCAAGGCCTTGAACTCCTGGAGTACTAAGGTAGGGCAGTCATAGGGCCCACTTAACTATTTTCAGGGATCTCTGTAATCTGTTGCCTGATGTCCAACATCTGGAAGTCATTGCATCATAGATATTATGTCAATTTTTACTTGTTTTATGTGGTAGAATGTATTATCTGTTTCTGAGTAACAGATTTGCTCTCAAATTTAGTGACTAAAACAGTAACATCTTCGTTTCTGTATGGGTCAGGAATCTAGGCATGGCTTTTATTGGGTCCTCTGCAGAGAACATCCTTCAGGGCATTGATGAAAGGGTCAACCAGAGCTTCGTGGCCTCAGGACCCCAGTTGTCTCAGGACTTGCCTGGAGCAGGATCTGCTTCCAGGCTCACTCATTGGTTGATGAGCTCCTTTCAGACTGTTGAGCTGAGCAAAGGCCTAAATTCTGAAGCTGGCTGGTAGGTGGAGGCCACCCTCTCTTTTTCTTTTCTTTTCTTTTTTTTTTTTGGCCACGTTTGTCCTCTCCTGAGGGCAACCCACAACATGGCAGCTTGTTTCATAAAAAGAAACAAGGGAGAAGAACCAGAGAGAGAGAGTGAGCAAGACAAAAGTTGGTGTTTTGGAATATAACCTTGAAAGTGATATCCTGTCACTTTTATAGAATTCCATTCTTTATAAGTAAGTTACTAGGTCTAGCCCATATTTCTAGGGGGAGGGGATTGCACATCCTTATGAATACCAGAGGGCATGAATCACAGTTCCCTTCTTTTGTTTTTCTATGCTTGTGATTATATAATCCATTTCAGAATTGGGAGATGCGTTGGGAATTTCCCTAAACACCCTTTGTTTCATTGATTTGCTAGGAGTCCTACCAGATTCAGCATATAGTAGTACTAAGCTGTGATTTATTACAGTGGAAGACTCAATGCAAAATCTCAGCAAAGTGAAAAGGAAAAGGCAGATGGGACAAAGTTCATAGGGAACTACAACAAATTTCCATAGTCCTCTGTCAGGGAAGGCACACAGGATGTACTTAATTCCTCCCAGCAACAAATGATAATACACATGAAGCATTGTATATGAAGGAAATTGATTCAATAAAAGATTTTCTTTTTTACTGAGGACAGTTCACAGAGGTGTCTTCTGTGTAGCGCATACCAAAATTCTAGACTCTGGAGGAAAGCACGTGTTGAGTATAATTTACTTTGTTTGCACACAGAATTTAGGCAAAATAAACTACTGTTTTCAACTAGAAGACGATGGGAACATTCTTAAAATCCAAGCTGTGAGACACTGAGGGCTACCTTGCTTTGTGCATAGGATTGAAGGGGATTTATGTTAAGCTTACCGTAAATAGGAGTGACCAGACAAAATATTTTGTTAAATTTATTTCATTTTGGGTCTAGGAGTAATGACTGAGGGTGGGGGAAATATTTAGTATTCTGTAGGTTTTGGAGAGCAAAGGAATTTAATTCAGGCAGCAATCCTAACATTTAGATACCAGCTTATGTGTTATAACACGTACTTGTATTGAACAAAGTGGGAGAATGGTGTTTCAGTGGTGAATTGATATACACTATTTGCTTACACAAATATTTATTCAGCATCTGGGTGGACCTGGTTACTGTGGTAGGTAAGAATGGGCTGTAGAATGGTGAGCATGTATATCTGCCACCTTGAAGATTTATAGTCGAGTGAGAGAGACAAATACTAAACAAATGAACACAGAAGTAAATATATAATTACATGTACAGGATTTCCTTTATAGGAAAAGAAAATATTGTCTAATCATTCAATACAATTTTTCACATACATGCTTTGTATTATTCTTGCATGAACAAAATAAAACCATTGCTCTTGTGGACTCTTGATTTTAATTAGGGCCTACTAGATGCACAGACAATAAATAGATGCATAATAAATAAATAAACATATAGTATTTCACAGAATCCTGGATGAATTAAGGAAGCATGGCTGTTCAAACACCTGCATTTCATGTGGGGGGATTACAAAGATAAAGTTGTTAAGATAGAGTAGGTTGGTGTGGTGAATTATAGGTATTAAGGAGAATTGTGTAGCAGGCATGGGGCCAGTCAATTCAGGACCAGAGGAACCTGAAAGAAGATAAGGGGTTGGCTATCTCTTGCAATCTGATAGGAAGTCAATTTTGGGTTTTTAGCTTGACAGTGACTATCGGATTCATATTTAGTTTTATACATGGTTTTCAAATTTATTTATTTATTTTTATTTTTGAAGGGGGAGAGAGAGAGAATCAATTTTATTTAGTTTTTCATCTGGTTTTCATTGTTCGACCCTTAGTTGTGTATGTGGTGCTGGGATTGGAATCTGGGTCCTCTCACCTGTTAGGCAAGCACAATACCAGTGAGCCACCGCTCTAGCCCCTTTGTATGTGTTTTAAATTAAAATATACCAGTGTATAATGTGTACATTATTAATACATAGGCTGGTGAATTTCACAAAGTGAATATACCTGCATAATCATTGTTCAGATCATGATTCAGGATATTAGCAGCAGCTTGGAAAGCCTCTGCTATGCCCCTTATAGTCATTATTTTCTCCTCCACAGATGATTGCTACCAGACTTCCATTACCATGTATTGATTTTGCATTTAGTCTGAATATGAATGACTAATGCTTCTAGCTTATAAATTTGTAGTGAAATTTCTAGTGTTGTATTTTTATGTGTTATAATACTTTGTACCACTTTAAGATAGTTTTTGTGTAATATTCAACTTGTTTGTAGTTATTTAAAACAATTGAGAATAATAATTTATAGTTATCTAAAAATTACAATAGTTTCCCTTGTGAATGTTTTTGAAGATTCTGATTGCTAAGCTTTTGCTTCACTAATATTGTTGGGTCATTTCTCTGGCAATTGAAGCATTTTTTCTATGTAAAAAAAATCTGTTAAAATGATCTGTTTTATAATGTAGTTTCTGAAAATACATTACCCTAAAAGGCAGTTGTAAATATGTGACATAAAGTATGGAATTGTTAAAAAAAAATTTATTGCTTTCTAAAAGGTTTGCATCAAGATTTCTTTAAATATTAAGCTCCAATACTGTCCCTAAAATATTTCTAAGATAAGTTTTTATATTATGACTTTTCGTGAACAAATTATAAAATGAATACCTTCTGCATTTGGAATTTTTTACTTAGCTAGGTTTTGAAATAAATAGAACATAATTGAGTATAACCTTGAACCAGTTATGCATTTGAAGGGGACATTGAGGAACTGTGCATTATCATATTAGAAATTGGATTGAGGCAGCCTTTTCTCTCAAGGGCTGTCCCTGCCCCACCCCCTGTACTCCCCTAGGGAACTATGGGGTGCTCTTAGCTCAACTTAATGTCATTTGCTGTTGTTGGACTTAACCCCTCCGTGCTGGATCCGCTCTGATGTTTCCACACAAACGTAGGGTACATCCAGTGCTCAGACTAATCAAATTGTAAGATAGTTCTGGCCTACCTAGGGGGGCTTGCTATCCCCTGAGACCTGTAGTCCACTACCTCAGGTGATAAACCTCTGGGATACTGTGTGTTTTTAGCACCCCTGCCCAGCCCCTAGGGACTTTTTGGTTTCTGCTAAGGTGTTTTGAGACATTCCTGTCAAGCTCCATTCATTAATTTTGCGTAGATACTGTTTTCTGAATTCCAATGATACCATGTATAATGTTTTAGCTCAAAGACTCTGGAGACTGTATATTCTTTTTTATGTTATTTATATTAAAGGATCCTAGGAATAAGATGTTATGGGTAAACATGTTCAGTCTTATTAGTAATAAAAGGAACAAAAAATTTCAAACAATAAACCCCATTTTCATTTTATCATATTTGAAAAACACTTTTAAAATACCCTGTATTAACTGGAATATGGGTATAACAGTCTTATGCTGTCCTTGGGTTTGTGATTTTGCTCTTCATTTTATGGACTGCACTTTGAAATTTTGTATCAAAAACTAAAGAAGTATAATTTGAACCTGAAGCTCTGTTTTTAGGAATTTATCTTAATGTAGTTTTCAGTTTTTCACAGATACTAAGCTACAAAATGGTTGTAAGAGTAAGAATAGAAGTAATTTAAAAATGATATTGAACAGGATACATACTAAATTATAAAGAGAATATTGAATAAATAATACAACTTATTTATGTGATTAAATACTATATGTCAAATACCATATGTGTAGGTATGTATTTTTATATGCAAATAATAATAATTAGTTCTGAAAATTTTTTCAAAACTGTACATATTTACATATGAAAACAGTCCAGAAGGATATATATGCATATATACATGAAAATATTGACCTAGTTTTCTCTAGAGAGGGAATGGTAGAAGTTTAATTATTTTCTTTTTCTTAGTTTTATTATTCATCTTTAATAAACATGTGTCTCATGAATATAATTATAAAAGAAAAAAAGAATGGTATGTTACCTGTTAGCCATCATCTTCAAATTGCTAAAACAGTTTGTTAATGGTGTGGTGTAGTAGAAAAGTTCCAGATCAGAAACTTCGATTGTGTGTTTATAGCCGCTCAATTTACTATAGCTAAATTATGGAACCAACCCAGATGCCCCTCACTTGATAAATGGATCCAAAAACGGTGGTATATATATACAGTGGAGTACTACTCGGCTATTAGAGAAAACGATATTATGGCATTTGCAGTCAAGTGGATGGAGATGGAAAAAATTTTGCTAAATGAAGTATCCCAAACTCAGAGACTCAAGGGCCGAATGTTTTCTCTCATTTGTGGATGCTAGAATATAAGCAGAATTGGTACGTTAGATGGCTAACCTAACAACTACTTCAGCATGTATGAATTCTTACATGATCATGGGGACCTGTGCTTAGGTTCTGGGGGACGTAGGGAGGGGGTTAGGGAGTGGGGAAGGAAATAGGAAGGACCTCAAGGTGACCAGAGGGAGGTAGTATGGTGGAATCTAACCTGAGGGGAACCTCCTGACTTCCACAAGAAGAAGTCCAATTAACTTGGGTCTTAAGTAAAGTGAAACATGGAACCGTGGTCAGACACCAATATTGGCTTGTTCTGTCATTATACCTTTGTTCTTGATTGTATGACAATGAACCCCTCCTGTTGTAAGACCATGTTTATTGAATAAAAATTAAAAAAAAAAAGAGACTTCGATTATAGTACAAACTGTCACTACTTAGCTATGAGATCATCAGTAAGTGTCGCTGGGCCTCAATCTCTGTATTTGTAAAATAAATTGGTTGAAGTAGGTCTATGATTTTTAAACTCCTTAGAACACTATTTAAGTTTCCAAGGAATTAACAGGATAGTGCAGGTTTCTGTGTAAACTCCGGGTCTCTATCCCCAAACAAAGCCACTCTTTACAATTGAGCTTCTGTTTTCAGCAATCTTTCACAGTTTTGGGATGGAGGATGGAAAAAAGAAAACCTTATCTTTAAGATTCAACAATTCTAAGCAAATTTGGTGCTATTCTCTATAAGCTTCCTACTTGACAAACCTTATCTTCTATATCAACATGAATTCTGTATTCATTGACAACTAATTAGTAAATGAATAATTATCAGAGTGCTGACATAGAGGCCTGTATTTTTATACATGTGAAAACCATTTCAGCATCTCTTATGTGTTGTTTTTCCATTTAGTCCTGATCCGTTGGAGTAATACTGTTTTCCTGCCTTGTCTTACTTTAATTTAGACCTTGATGAATAGCTTGGGTCACCAATATTTGTGTAATTTTAGGCCAGTTACTTAACCTTTTGGAGTTTCAGTGTTATCTTTTATAAGATAGTGAATGACCAAGTTTAGTATCTTCAAGTTTCCTGTAGCAGTCAATTTCTGTGAAATTATATAGTCTCTGAGGTGCTAGCTAATGAAGTTGAATCCACCGTTAAAATTGGTTGCTGATATCATTGATGATACACTTGGAGTTATATTTGGAAAACATACTTATGTATATAAATTTAACAAGATAAGTCTTTAATGCTCTAGATCATCATGGTACTTTAAACCTTAATAATGAAACCACCTGATACGGATCTGATCGTGTACTTGGTACTACTTATATTTCATTAGTAGCTAGGATGAACTGAAATTTAAGCCTGACTTTGAAGTGTATGATTCCTTTCCGCTCAGTGGATAAGGAGGTAATTGTTTTTAACCAGAAAATAGAATGTGTATTCTCAGATTAGGCATGATTTTATTCATATCACAAAAAAAAACTTTTGAAACTATCTCTACTGTATTACCTGATGATATAACTTCAAGAAAATGTATATAATAAACATGTCTATATTTTATCAATTTCTAGACCTTTTTCTCTTTAATGTGAATTAGTGCTATACGTATTTAGGAGCTCAAATGAGAAAAATGGGAAAAATTATATAAATAGGAGCAATTCCTCAATGAAGTTTTAAAGTAATCATTTTTCTTTTTTTTTTTTTTTAAGAGAGTAAGAGAGAAAGAGAGAATCAACTTTATTTAGTTTTTCTTCTGGCCTTTGTTTCTCAGACACTTAGTTGTGTATGTGGTGCTGGGGTTTGAACTTGGGTCCTTGTACATACATGCCAGGCAAGCTCTCCAACTGCTGAGCCCCCGCTCCAGCCCAAAGCCCAATCATTTTCTTTTATGTTATTCGTATTTTATGCAAACCTTACTCATTTAATTCATATAAATTAATCTTTTTTTTTAAATGCCAGGAATTGAAGCCAGGGGAACAAGAATTTAACTACCGAGCCACACCCCCTGCCCATTTTCTATTTTTTTATTTTGAGATAGGTTCTCACTAAGTTGTTTAGGGTCTCACTAAATTGCTGAGGCATGCGTTAAACTTACCATCCTCCTGCCTCAGCCTCCAGAGCTGCCGGGGTTATAGGCCTGTACCACCGTGCCCAGCTCAATTTAATCAATTTTGAGGTTCTCCTTTCTGTCAAAATTTTGTGTTGGGCACTGGAATTAAACATGGCCCTTTTTTTCAGGAAGCTGTTCTGTGATTAAAAAGATAGATACAGAAGCAAGAAATTATAATACAGTAAAATGTTGTACAATAAAGACACTCTCCTTAATAGTGGACCTAGGAAAGTGTTTCTAAGTGTCAGAGTACTTTGGTTGGGAAGTTTAGTCCAAATTACTTTGGCACTGAGAAAATAATAGATTATCAGCACAGAAAAAAATTTCAAAACTGTTACAACTTATTAACAGGGCTATGCTGCACAACATTGCAGCCTGATGTGGAAAGTTGCCACTTCTTATATCTGTGTTCATTATAGGAAATCCATGAGTGAGTTGTTCAGGAAAAATATAAAAGACTCCTATTTCCACATATTCTCTGTGTGTGTGTATGTGAGATTAAAATAATTTTGATCATACTGTGAAATTTTGTGTCTTATTTTCTTTAGCATTGTACTTTGGGCGTTTTCACATGCCATTGAAAGTTTTCGCTCATGACTTCAGTTAACTATATTGCAATTAACCATTCCTCTTTGTTGCTGTTGCACATTTAAATAGCTTCCAATTTGGATTTATTATTCCTTGGAATGAATATATTGTAATATAATTTTTGTCCTGTTATTATTTAGTTACTTGCTTAAACAGTGTAAAATTTAAGTCTCTGAATAGATACAGCCAAGGAGGTTTACAGAAAGATTGTAGCACCAACAGGGATGTAGGAGTATTACCATTTGATTTCATCTTTAATAATGCTGTGGGGCCAGGCATGGTGGCTCATGCCTGTAATTCCAGCAGTTTGGGAAGCTAAACAGGAGGATTGCAAGTTCAAGGCCAGCCTCAGCAACTTAGTGAGACCCTCATCAACCCTGTCTCAAAATAAAAAAGGACTAAGCATGTAGCTTAGTGGTAAAGTGTTCCTGGGTTAGATCCCTAGTACCTCCTCATCCCCCAAAGAAAATACTGTGGGACTATTTTTTTTTCTAATTAATTTTAGTGTAGTGTCTTTTTTTCAAAGTCCTCTGCTTGTTGAGTACCTTGCTGATGAGAGGCTTAGCCAAACTAGATAATAAGTAACTCCTGTAGAAACTCTTAGAGAAAACATATTTTGGAAGTGCAGTGTTTTCCTTTTTTTTAAGAGAAAAAGAAAGGACAGTGAGAGAGAGAGAGAGAATCAAGCAATTTTACTTAGTTTTTCATCTGGTTTTTGTTGCTCTTACATTTGGCTGAGTATGTGGTGCTGGGGTTCAATCCTGTGTCCTTGAGCATGCCAGGCAAGTGCTGCAACCACTGAGCCACTGCTCCAGCCTGTGTTTTCCCTTTATAATTTGAAAATCTCATACAATGATATTTTAGAAACAGATTAATATCATTTTAAAGAAGGTAGTTATATTGGTACATTATTATATTTGGAAAAGGAGAGTTTTGTTTATTGCATTAAGTGATCGTTCCATCATTGCATCTTTATAATTAATAGATATTTTCTGGCACATCAGAAACAAATCAAGAATATAACTAAAATTATCCTCACTGATTTTGGTAGATAAAAGGTGAGCGATTATGAATGTTCAATAGAACTAATTAGACTCTGAAAGTAAGTGTAAAATGCTTTTGCTGGTAAAAACTGTATTAAACCACAGATATCTACAGTGAGAAAATGCTGTATTGTTTTTGGCATGTTAGATGTGATTACCACTGTACTTTTACAGATATGTATTTAGTAAATTATTTCTTTTTATCTTTAGCTCTCTTCCTGCTTTTAGGAAGTTACATGTTTACAAAAAGGAAAAAAACAATTGAGCATAAATTTTAATACTTGTTGATGTAAATTGCCACATGATTTGTTGAGGAAGAAGTACTTAATGGATAAAGTTGCATTATTAGATTTTTCCCTCCTTTTAAACTGTAGTGGATTTAGTCATTCCAGTCTACTCTTTTACTGAAAAAAAGTATATGTACACCTGGAAATTTTTATTGTTGACAGGGATTTAGTTTGTAATTTTTGTTCCTGAAGTTATTTAAGCTCCATTAAAAAAGAAAATGCTTGTAGCATACATTTTTTTCTAAAACTCATTTTTTAAGCGCAAAAATATGCCTCTCAAAATTATAGTAATGTTAAATATGGCAGTTGTTAATTGAACTTTTGGGAGCGTGTATCTTTATATTTAATCATAGTCAATATGTGAAGAATTTTTATTATAGTCAGAAATATTTAAGTAGAAATATTCCTTATGAAGTAGAATTTGGGCTTTCTGTTCTTTAGGATACAACTCTGCAAGGTACTTATTATATACAAAATACCTTTTAAAACATTTTTCATTTGATTTGTTTTTCTCTAAAGTCAAAGCCATAAATCACTATTTAAAAATAAGAGATGGGTGATTTTTATTTCTCTAAGGATAGTGATAAGGAAGCATGAGTGAAACTTTAGAGTAAAATGTTGAGTAAAGCCCATGCTTGTCCAAAGGGCAGGTGATTTCCTAACTTTGTGTGTATCTCTCTGGGGGGTGAAAGGGATGGACAAGAGTGGTGGCTGCTTTGGCTAGAGTCCAGATCACACATTTCAAACTCATTGTATATTAACAAGCTGTCTTATGGCATTATACTATAAAGACACGTTCTATACCAGCTAAGACTCTTTAAAGAATCATGTAAACACTGCGTGTGTGTGTGTAAAACAAACAGATCATATAAATGCCATGTAAATATCTTAAAGAAACTGATAATGAAGTATGTTTTTACAATCAGATCTTAACATTTTAAAATTGCTATAGCAAATAGCTGGGGAAACCCCTATTGCCAGTTATTGATGAAGTGATAAATAAGATGTGATATATTACAGTAGAACTGTACTCCAGTGAAAGTAAATGAACAAGTAAACACTGGCTAAGTCTTTATCACCCCTTTTCTTTTTCTTTCTGGCAGGCATCTACCTGTCACACTTCCCAGGCATCTGTAGTTTGACGAGTATTTTTAAAAACAGAATTAGAAAATAAAGTCAGAGGCTGTTAATAAACAAAGACTGGGGCTGGAGTGGTGACTCAGCGGTTACGGCACTTGCCCAGCACGCATGAGTACGTGGGTTCAAACCCCAGCACCCATCTACACAAATGAGTGTCGGAGCAATGAGGGCCATGTGAAGAACTTAATAAAAATTGATTCTCTATGTCTGTCTGTCTGTCTGTCTGTCTGTGTCTCTCTCTGTCACCTTCTCTCTTTAAAAAAAAAAAAAAGAAAAAGGAAACAGACTGCAGAAAATATGCTAGTTAGAATCAGTTAATCTTGCTTTTGGAGTAACAGGGATTCTTTAAAATTAAAAGTTGTACAAATGCCAGATGAAAGTGAGAATTCTCATTCCAAGCATAATTTTGAAAATGATTCCTTTATTTGAGGAAACTAGCTCCAACTTTTACCTGTTTTCATGAAGACATTTATTGTTAGTCACCAGGAGGACCAAGGGAGAGAATTAGATAAGCATAAAGTAAACATGTCATTAATCAATGGAAAATATGTTCTGGAAATGGGTATGAATGGATCAGTGGTTATGAAGAGAAATGGGTTGTGATTTTTTACCCTTTTGTCATTTTGTAAGACTGATAATATTGTTACCAGATTATGTGTCATATCAGCAATAACTTTTCAAGTCATAATAGCAGTCAAAACTAAACTATTTGCGAAACATTTCTAGATGTTTCAAAACATTTTTCCAACTTAAAAATAGCTATATTCTATGAATTTGAAGTTTTAGAAGTGAGAATTTAAGAGATTTGAAATTTGTGATCTGAAAACAAAGTAAATCAGAGAAAGATATAAAAGTACTGTCTAGGTAAAAATTACAGTTAGAAGTAGAAACCTGAATAAAAAGGGAAAAAGCATAGTGAAAATACCAGTAATCCAAAGTAATCCATAATTAACACCACACAGAAACCACAACAGGGGAGACCTATGATAGCTATCAGCTTATGAGTCAGTGCAAAAGGTGTTATAAATGAATGTCCAAGTGAATAATAATCTTTAAAATTGAATTATATTTTTATACTTCAAAAAATTCAGTCCAGCTGTTTAATTTTAAATATTGTGGGTAAAAGTCACCTAGAGCTTTCAGCTTCAAGTTGTGAGAGTGTCATAGTTTCTTTGGTCATGGTAAGTATCTACCAGAACCTATCAGGATTATTTTTTTGATAAAATACATGAAGGTATAGCTAGATACTTAGTGTCAAAATAGTTTCCATCATTTTCAACCTGGATTGGCTGGAAAAAAAAATCTGTATTAGAAAGAGGCTCAATGAGGGGCTAGGGCGGTGGCTCCGCAGTTGGAGCGCATGCCTGGCATATGTGAGTATGTGGGTTCAAACCCCTGCACCATGTACACAACAAAGTGTCTGAACAATGAAAGCGACATGAAAATCTAAATAAAGTTGACTCTGCCTTTCTATCTCTCTCTCACTGTCCCTCTTTCTTAAAAAAAAATAAATAAATAAAAAAAGAAAGAGGCTCCATAAAGAAGCTGTATGTTGAGTCATGAAGCTGGACACATGGCATATACTAGGGAAGCTAAGGCAGAAGGATTGCAATCAAGGCTAGCCTGGACAATATAGCAAGACCCGTTTCAAAATTTTAAAAAGGGCTGAGGATGTCACTCAGAGATAGAGAACCCCTGAGTTTAATCCCCAGTACTGGGGTTAGGATGGGGGGAGGGCATCATCAAGTGTAGTTAGCGTATACAAATTATATTTGAGTGTTTTAACTAAATTGAAATTTAAATAAATAAAAATCCTTTAATTCAAAACATTATATTTTCACATATATTGAAAAATTTTTGTAGAGAAATATTCTATTAATCTTATATGCAAGGAATTATTTGCAATAAGATTAATTCTCTGACATTAGGACTATGGAAAAAATGGGTTAAAGATAAGAATATCTGTTTCTGAGCATGTTATTATTCCCTTTCTACTTATGGTGTATAGTGTACTAGCTGTCTGGTTTTGACAAGTTACTCAACCACCGTAAGCCCATTTCTCCATTATATTTGTGATATATGTAAAAATCGAGCGAGAGTTTGGGCTCAATGGTAATGTGCCAGCCACCTGGGCATGAATTGATATTAAGATTTTTTTCTGGGAGGTATGCTGGGTATTGAACAAGGATGCTTTACCACTGAACTACATCATTAGCCCTTTTTATTTTTTGAGACAGGGTCTTGCTAAATTGCTTGAACTTGGCAGTCTCCAGAGTTGTTGGGATTACAAGTGTGTGCCATTGTGCCTGACAGTATTGGGATCTTTTAAGATGAACACACTGTAACATGCTTTCTTATGTTTTATCATGAATAATTTCTGAAATATACTAGGAAATATACTAATTTTACTTTTAAGTAAGTAATTACAGAAGATAGTTTAAGACATTTATTATGTATACCAGTGTTATCAATCTTTTATATTTAGTTGTGTGATGGTCCTCTCTCTTCTACCTCTGGCAAAATTTGGCTTTGTACAATTTTACTTAAGGGTTTTTCCCCCTTAAAACCCATATTTATGGAGGTACAATTTACAAATAAGAAATTTTACCCGTTGTAAGTATACATTTCAATGGTTTGTGGCAGATTTATATAGTTGTGAAACTTGCATCACAGTATTTTAAAATATTCCTGTTATCCTCAAAAACTTAGTCATGCCTGTTTATATTCCCTTATGTGAGGTTTTTTATTACTTTTTTTTTTTTTTTTATTTGTGTTTGCCCCTTATACTTTGTCCCACTCTTTTTTTAGTTTGCTTTGTCTAGTTGTTATATCTAATTTTTATGGAGTTAGTTTTTATCCTTTATTTTGGCTTCTTTTAACCTTGAGTTAGAAGAAGTTCAATCAAATGACCTTGTTATGAAGTCTTTTAAGGGAATCAAATGACAATTCTCAGTCCACAGGAATTTAACTGCTATTACTCTAGTCACTTCTTGGCTTCTTGCACTTCAGCACTGTTGTTACGTGACTTTGTTGCTCATGATGGGGAAATGAGATGTGTGTAGAGGAAAGATCTGTAACTGATGGGTCTTTCACTGTGTGTGCCCACAGCTTGCCCTTGTTTTATAATCCAGGAGATCAAAAGCACTGTGGGTATGTAGGAGTGAAGAGGGCACATATGTATATTTCTTTTCATCTTCTCTTTGTATACAGGCCCATGAAAATGTAACCCTCCCTTCTTTCCTGCAGGGAAAAGGTAGGACACTAGGGATTCTTTGATGAAATATTCTGGATGGGGGGCTGGAGCGGTGGCTCAGCGGTTTCGGTGCTTGCCTGGCAAGCACAAGGACCCGGGTTCAAACCGCAGCACCATGTACACAACTGAGTGTTGGAGCCACGAAGGCCATGTGAAAAACTGAATAAAGTTATTTCTCTCTTTCTCTGTCTATCTCACTGTCCCTCTCTCTTTAAAAAAAAAAAATATTCTGGATGGGTGGAATACTTGGGACAACTGAGCTATACCATTCAAAAATCTTTAAAATCTTAGCTTGCAGAGAGCAAAAATGACATTAGTTACTCTTCCTCCTGCCTTTCTTTTTGTATAAATTCTTCAGTGAAACAAGACACAGCAAGTTGACTTCAGGAACTTGAAGCATGAAACCATGATCCAACTTACCTATATAATTTAACTTTTTTTTTTTTTTTTTTGGTACCAGGGATTGAACCCAGGGGCACTTAAACTCTATATAATTTAAAAGAAAACTTGAGTATATTTGGGAGCTGTGAGGCCAACTCATAATAATATACTAGAAATGAATTTAATACACATAGTTTTTTAAAATGTTAATATTAGAGTCCTACAGAAAAAAGAAATTAAATAAGAAAGTAAATGAGATCAAAGAGCTATTTGGGCAAGAATCTATGCAGATTACAAACTAAGAAGAGACAATGAGAAATAATGTGACAGGAAATATTCTAGCCTGAGTCAGGAAATCATGATTTTAATTCTTTCCCTAATTCTAGTCAGCCACGATCTTGGAGAAATCACTTAACAAATCTGAATCTTGCTTTCCTCATGTGTAACAGGAAAGGGCTCACTTATTTAGATTATATCTCAGAGTCCTGTGTAATTGAGGTGGCAGCTAAGCATGTGAACAGATGTTCATCATCATTAGCCATTAGGGAAATATAAATTAAGATTTCTTATATACCTATCACAGTGACTAAAACATAGTGGCAGTACTGAATGTTGTGGAGGGTATGGAGGAGCTGAACCACTCAGGTTGCTGGTGGGCAGTGTAAAATTGCCAAAGAGTTTGGCATGCAGTCACTACATGTGGTATCTCAATGTGTCTTCCCAAAATTTGTGTGTTGAAATCCTAAGCCTTACAATGATGGTTTTTAGGAAGTAAAGACTTTGGGAGGTGATTAGATTATGAAGGCAGAGTCCTGATGAATGGAATCTGTCTTTTAAAAAGGAACCTTGAGAGCTACCTTCCCCTTTCACCATGTGAGAACACTAGAAAAAGGGCCATCTGTGAGGAAAAGGGCACTTACCAAACACCAGGTCTACTGGTACCTTGATCTTGAACTTCCCAACTTTCAGAATGGAAGAAATAAATTTCTGTTGTTGATAAGCTACCCAGTCTGTGGTATTATAGCAGCCAAAATGTACTAAAACAACACAGCAATTTACTCTTGGACATTTATTCCAAAGAAATTGAAACTATGTTCATATGAAAACAAGCACATGAATAGTCAGAGGACATTTATTCAGAATAGTCAAGAATAAGAAACAACTTAGATGTACTTTTTTTCTTTTTGTTGTGCTGGGGACCAAAAACCCTGGGCCTCATGCTTGCTAGGCAAGCACTGTACCGCTGAGCTGCAGCTCCAGCCCGTAGATGTCCTTTTACAGGTTAATAGTTAAATACAATGTGATAACATCCATACCAAGGACTACTAGTACACAATGAAAAGGAATGAAGTACTGATGCATTTAACAATCTGAATGAATCTCCAGAGATTATGCCAGTGGAAAAAAGCCAATCCTAAACAGTTGCCGACTGTATGAGTCTAATTATATAACATTCTTGAATTGACAGAAATAAAGGAAATATAGAAGAGCTAGTGGTTTCTAAGGGTTTGAGACTGGGTAAAGGGTGGAAGGAGAGAGCAGCTGTAATTATGAAAGAGTAATAGGAGAGAACCCTATAGTAATGGAACTATTCCATATCTTGGCTAGTGGTGTATGCACAAACATATACATGTAGTAAAATTGCACAGACACCCCCCCACACACACACACACGTATGCGTGCGAGTACAAGTAAAGCTAGAGAAATCTGAGGAAGATGAACAGGGTATTTCTATGTCGATAACCTGGGTTTTATGTTGTACTGTTGTTTTCCAAGATGTTACTTACCATCAAGGGAAACTGCATAAAGGTTACATGAGTTCCCTCTATTATTTCTCAAAACTGCAAGTGACTTTGTAATTACCTCAAAATGAGAAGCTTAGTTTTAAAAAGTAAGTTAAAATTTTAGTGCATGTTTTATTCATCCTAGCAGCCACCATGTTCTCAGCAACTATTAATCAGCAGAGAAAGAGACAGAACACACGTGCACCAATGCTCTTGAGCTAAGAGCATGAACTGCATGTACAAAATTATGCTTTCATTTGGATCACAAAAGGAGGAGGCAGTCACCACTTAAATCTTAAACTGTTTTGGTTATTAAGCCTAGAATAATCTTTAGCCTGTAAATTCTATCCAGTAATCTTATGATCACTTTTGCAAGCTACTTGGGACTCAGCTTGAGTTTCCCATGTTGATCAGCTTGATGTTGTCCAAAGACAAAATGACAACAAATTTAAAGGTCTTATTAATTGGCTTTATTTGTGATTCTAGAATTGGACAACACCTTACTCTATAAAAATAGAATAAATTTCCTGTGATATGAGCAAAAAGCGTTGGTTTTACAGACAGAGAAGTTGTGATGAAAGCAGAAATAACTAGCAGATTGGTCATTCAAAGTTGCATTCCTTGTAAGTTGCTGAGGTAGGGGGAGCATAGTACAAATACAATAGAAAACAACTCATTGGTTAGCATCATGTTATTTCAGGTGACATTCTTTCTTAAGGATTAAAGCAGAGGGAACTTCATTATTATGCTGATAGAAGCTGTCCTGTTTGGAAAATTTCATTCTCTCTTCTGGTTTCTCAGAATGTCATAAAACAACTTAGTTTCAGTTTGATTTGGAACTTTAGTAGGAGTGACTCCATATTGATTTTTAGTCTGTCTGTTGGGGCAAATGTAGGAGCTTAGTTTGTATAGTGGCCTCCTATAATTTTTATTTGATAATGTTATGCTTTCCTGTCCCCTAAGAAGCCCAAAATCTGAGATGGGAGATAAACTACTGTATATATATCAGTAATTAATTTCTAATATACAAAATTTCTTTTTGTGGGGGTGGTATTGGGAGTTAATCCCAGGGTGCTTTGAGCTATATACCCAGTCCTTTTTTTAAATTTTTTATTTTGAGATGGGTCTCACTGAGTTGCTGAGGCTGACCTAAAATTTATGATCCAAAATTCCTATAGATGACTTCAAAGTTCTTGTTCAAAGAGCTAAAAATAGGAGAAAGTTAGCTGATATCTAAGATCCAGTTTCTTTTCATACTGTTTATTGCTTAACCCAGTTTTCTCCCTGACTCTCTGTTATTTGCTGAAGATCATGAAGATTGCTTTGATGCATCTTTCCAACTGCATCTTACACATATTGTGTAATATGTAATATTGTGACTTAAAAAAGTATGTTTTTCTTGACTAAATACGTAGAAGTTGCTGTATCATATGGTTGTGGGTCCTACGTGGACACACTATTCTGTTCTATGAATCTATCTGTCCAGCTTGTTAACAAACTGTACTATCTTGATTACTGTGTTTTTATGTCTTGAAGACTTGTAGTATAGGTATTCCAATTTTGTACTTTTTTGAAGTTGTTTAAGCTATTTTAGGTTCTTTGCATTTTAAATTGAATTTTAGAAAGAGCAACTTCTTTAAAAATTTGCACTGAATCTATAGATAAATTTTGGAACAGTTAGCATCATCATAATACTGAGTCTTCTGAACCATGAGTATGGTATAATCTCTCCATTTATTTAGGTATTCTATAATATATCTCAGTAGTATTTCAGAGTTTTAGTTTGCAGGTCTTTCAAATCTTTTTTCAAATTTATCCCTACATGTTTCACATTTTAATACCATTTTTAGTGATGTCTTTTTAATTTTCAATTGCTAGTCTATAGAAATACTGTTGACTTTATATTGCACATTACTTTTGTACACATTCTAATCACTCAAATCATGTAGTTATTATCCCTACTGCATATTCAACCGAGTAATGTTATTATCTAGCTATCTTCCCATCTTCATATGAAGTAAATCTCTGTGGAAGATAAGCTCACTTGACAGAGAAAATAAAAAAATAGAATCAAGCATATTCAAGATTTTCCATTTGATAAAGGTGGCATTTCAAAAATCCTGGCTTGAAATTGAGTTGTAAACAAAATCAGCAATATACACTTGTAAAGTTTGAGATACCTGTTTGGGGAAATGTCTGGGCTAGAGATAAAAATTTGGGAGTCAGTATCTGCATATAGATGGTGTTTAAATAATAAGATTAAATGAAGTCACCCAAAGAAAGAGTATAACTAGAGAAGCCCATGTACTGAGTGTTCAGTACTTCCAAGTTCAGAAATTTAGTAGACATAGTAGCAAAGGAGACAGAAAAGAATAGCCCATGAGTTGGGAGGAAAATTGGTATGAGTCAAATGGAGAAAATTTTTCAAGGAGGCAATGATTCCTTTTCTAACTGATAGATTACATACAATGTGAACTAAAAATGGATGATTATGTTTATCAGTATAGAAGTTACTGGTGGCATTGGTAAGATTAGTTTTAGAGAGTTTTGAAGCTAAGAGCTTGATTTAATGGGATTTAAGAGTAAATGAGAGGAAAAGAACTGAAAATGGCAAATATAGATAGGTTTCAAGAGCTTTGCTCTCAGAAGAAGAATCTGACAAGATGATAACTGGAGAGGGTTATGGATTTTATAATTAAGATGAAAGAAGTTGGAAAATATGTGGATGCATATGGGAATGATATAGTAAACAGAAAATGATGATTCAGAAGGAGATGATAATTACTGGATAACTTTGAATAGAACGGAGATGAGATATAGTGTAAGGTGGTGGAGCCTTGGAAGAGTGGTGATCCACTGTTTGCAGGAAAGGAGATGGGGGATCATGGGCATGATTGCAGACAGGTGGGTAGGTGTTGGAAGGAGATTATGTTCTCTCTTCATTGCTGCTGTTTTCTCAGTGTAATAGAAAGCAGGGTCAGCTGCTACAGTGGAGGATGGGGAAAAGGGATGAAATGATCTAGGGTGAATAGAGCAGAGAGAATGTATTATAATTGACCATGGCATTTACAGGGTCTCTTGAGGTTAATGATCATGACTTTCAGTGAAAATAGCTTAGTTTTTTGTTTGTCTCCACCCATGTTCATCCGTATGGGTTCAGGTCTACAGTAGGCAGTAGTGATTTATGGAAGGGTAGTCTTTGTCAAGTGACCTTGAGAAAGTGAGAATGTGTCCGAGGATGAAGGAGTAAATTGAAGTTGGCTTAAAAGGGAAATGAGGACGTGGGGTTGGCAGGGGACAGGGGAGAAGGGTGGTAGGATGCCTAAATTGAATAATTGTAAAGTCTGGGGAATGATCTAAAAAATAGGATGGAATGGGCCTAAGTAGGGGCCTGGATTTTGAGTTTCAGTCAAGACCAGACAAGAGCCAAGAATGGAGAAGTCAAGGGACTGGAAAGGCCAGGATATTGGAAGGATAATATGTCTGCGAGGGTTCTAAATTTGTATCCTTTTCTATTATTTTTAAAATAACTTTTGTTGCCATTGGACTAATAAGGCTAATAAGGTTAGGGTTACTTCTTTTGTAAGAGTTTCATGCCTCTTTCATAATTTCTGTTTCTTAGTCCTTTGCGCACTGTGAGATTTTCTTACTTTTATTCCTTCTGTTGCATTTTTAATCTTAGCAAATTACATTTCTAATTTCTGAGAGTTCCTTTTTGCTTCTGAATAATTTTTCACTGCATCATCATTTTCTAGAAAAAAATTGGTTTCTGATGATTGTGTGATTTGTTGCAATACATCTAATTCATGTATCAGAATATCGTTCTTTGTCTCCATAGTTCATATCTGTACTCTGGTATTGTACTTTTACATGTAATGTTTTTTTCTGAGTGAGCAAGTATATTGTGTTCTCTAGTTAACTTTTATATATATTTTCACTTTAGGTATCAAAAAATAAAGATGGAAAAGAACAAAGTGAAACTGTATCACCATCTGAAGATGAAATATTCTCCTGGCCAGGTCCCAAAACAGTTATGTTGAAAAGAACATCTCAAGGCTTTGGTTTTACATTAAGGCATTTTATTGTTTATCCCCCAGAGTCTGCAATACAGTTTTCATATAAGGTAAGAGAAATAAAGTAACTTGGAAAAAACACAAGGCAATTCCTATTTCCCTTTGGTCTCCATCTCACAAGTCCCTTCCCTGTTGGCTTTTTTTCTGTCTTAAAAGAATTAAGTGTTAAGCTGAGCATGGTGGTGCATGCCTGTAATCTCAGCCACGTGGGAGGCTAAGGCAGGTGAATTGCAAATACAGAGCCAGCCTCAGCAACTTAGCAAGGAAAGCTCTCTCTCTCAAAATAAAGAAGAAAAAGGGCTAGGGAATGTGGCTCACTGGTAAAGTGCCCCAGGTTCAATCCCTGGTACAGGGGAAAAAGGTGTTATTTGCATTTTTATTATATTCTTTGAGGTATCTTTCCATCTTCTAGAATAAAAACTTCAGTCTTCTCTGAAATATCAAGCCAAATCTAAACTCCAGATTTATTTTTCAAAGACTTCTAGACTGCATTTTTTTCTAATATGTAACTCTTTTCTTAGAACCTAGAAAGGATGTGAGTTTTTCTGGGCAGAGTATATAAAGAAAAATCATTAAAATATTTTGATAGGATAAAAAAAATTTTTTTTAAAAGAGAGAAGGTGTGAGAGAGAGAGAGAGAGAGGGAAACAGAGAGAATCAATTTTTATTGAGTTTTTCACATGCTCTGACATTTAGCTGTATATGTGGGTTGCTGGGGTTTGAACCCGTGTACTTGCGCATGCCGGGCAAGCGCCATAACCACTGAGCCACCACTCCAGCCCCAAGATAAAAAATTAACAAGGTTAGAACAATAGTTTCAGATATGCAATATGATGAGTCAAGATTTTATTTTATTTTTTTTTACATTTTTATTAAGGAGTTGAGGTATTGCGCAATCACAAATACAAATAAAGTACCAATATGATATGTATTTGTTCTTAAACCAGAATTAGTCCCACATCGCCCATATCCCAGTCTCTTGATTCTTCTATATTTTGCCCCTACAAGTGATATAAGTGCTTAAATTGTTAATTTTCCAGAATTAAATGATTGCATAAGTATTATTTGGATTCTTGGGGGGGGTTAAATAGTATGCTACATTGTTGATTGTCTTCCTAGATCCCTCTCTATCTTCCCACTCTCTGCCTCTTCCCCCACCTATTCCCTCCCCCTCCACTCCACATATCCATGGTTGCCCTAGATTATGTGTTGCTGTGCCTTTGCTGGTTCTAATACATGAGTATTACCTTTCACCCAAGCCTGAGGTTAGCTTCAATCTCCACAGATGAGTGAAAACATTCGACCAGTGGCGAGACAGAATTTTAGAACAGCTTCTTGTCAGCGTACATGATAGAAATATACTTTAGCATGTAGCAATACAGTCTAAAAAGGGGCAACATGTAGTAATGATGTTTGTATTTGGTACACTGAATACTTGCTCTGTTCTTTACTACTCTTTATACCCATTATCTCCTTTCATCCACATCAAAATCCTGTGGAGCAAGTGGTATTAGTTTCAAACAACTGATGTGAAAACTGATCTGGGTCATATAATGGGTAAGTTTAGTGACCTGGGATTTGAACATGAGTAATAAATACGTATTCATGGATCTAAATCTATTTTTTAAAAGTAGTATCTAATTGTATCTGGAAATAATAACTATATATCTTTTTAAAAATTGTTTTTGTTTTAATTTTGCTTTTAATTCTGTTTTTGTTAACTACATCTTCCAGTAAAATATTTTTCTCTTTTTACTGTCACATTGCTGGTGGGACTGCAAACTGGTACAGCCACTCTGGAAAGCAGTGTGGAGACTCCTCAAAAAATTGGGGCTGAAAACTCCTTATGACCCAGCTATCTCACTCCTGGGTGTTTTCCCAAAAGAGCTAGAATTGGCATGTTATAGAAATACAGCTTCATCCATGTTTATATAGCAGGTCAATTTACTATAGCTAAATTATGGAACCAATCCAGGTGCCCCTCACTGGACAAGTGGATTCAAAAACTTTGGTACATATATACAATGGAATTCTACTCGGCTATTAGAGAAAACAATATTATGGCATTTGCAGCCAAATGGATGGAGATGGAAAAAATATGCTAAGTGAAATATCCCAAACTCAGAGGCTCAAGGGCTGAATGTTTTCTCTCATCTGTGGAAGCTAGAATACAATCAGAAACAGTATGATAGATGGCTAAGCTAACAATAACCTCAACATGTATGAATTTTTACATAAGCAGAGGGAACCTTGCCTATAATCCTGGGGGAGGTAGGGAGGGGGGCAAGGATTGGGGAAGGAATAGGAAGGATATCAAGGAGGCTGGAGGGAGGGAGTATGGGGGAATCAACTCAGTGAGGAACCTTTGACTTCCATGAGAAGTCCAGTTGACTCAAGGGTTAAGTAGGGGGAAACATGGAACCATGGGGAACCACCATGGAATACCATCATCCTTGGCTTTCTCTGTCATTACACATTTGTTCTTCATTGTATGATAATGATTCCCATCTTTAACGAATAAAAATAAATAAATAAAAATAAAAGTCCAATGAGAAATTTAAAAAGAATCAGAAGAGTTTTTAAGGATTATAAATAATTTGTTACCTTTAGAAAATTAAAAATTATCATCATGGATTTCCTGAGAAGTGTTGTAAAACTGCTGGCTAGATGCTGTAAGAATGTATTTCATCTTGAAAGCTCTAAAATAATACCACTATGTATTAGGTTATGTGTCAGACTACTTGATAATTACATATTAGGGTTGAGTACTTTCATCTTTTGGTTTGTTTTGAATAAAAGCTGTGGGTCATGGCAAACCTATATGTAGTTACTGTTTCCAGAAGATAATTTTACCAAGCACAGGTTAAAACTACATTCTTTTCCTTGCACATGCCAGGCAAGTGCTTATGGAGTCACTGCTCCAGCCGCTCACATTCTTTTTCTTTCCCTCTTTTTTTTTTTGGAGAGAGAATCAGTTTTTTATTTAGTTTTTCGTGTGGCTTTCATTGCTCTGACACTTCATTGTGTACATGGTGCTGGTGTATGAACCTGTGTCCTCTCGAATGCCAGGAAAATGCTATTACCCCTGAGCCACTGCTCCAACCCTAAAAATCCATTCTTATTAGGAAGTATTTCTAGAAATTTCAGTAGCACAATATCATTCTAACAGCATAGTCACTGGTGTCAAAAGAGCCTGGGATTGAGGATTGAATCTCATCTCTGAATCTGCTTAACTCTGTGACCTTGAAAAGTACCTATCAGACAATAATAGGACTTTCCTCACTGATTGTGTGGTTTAAATGATGTAGTACATACAAAACACTTAGAACAGGAATTGACATGTAATAATTGTCCTGTAAATTTTAGCTATTAACACTATTATTTGGAACAGACACACTTGCAAATAGGTCTTAGTCTTGTAAATGTTTCATGGAAAATATATATTGACATCTTACTTTTTTCTTTTCTTTTTGTTTTGATGGGGATTGAACCAGGACTTTGTGCATGCTAGGCAAGCACACACTCACTCAGATACATTCCCAGCCCCAAAGGACTTTTTTTTTTAAATTAATACTATATGGCTTTTAGAAAAAATTTAATACAACAATGTCTTTATTATGTCACTTAGCTGGCAACATTGCTAGGCTCAGAACAGAGCTTATAACCAGAAGAAAACATTTGGGCAGCCAAAGTAAAGGTAAAAAATTATGTAATAAATTATCAGCCCTTAACCAAATGTCTTGTTTTTCTTTTTACGGTGCATAGTAACTTCTATATGGTAGAGGCTCAGCAAATGTTTGAATAAATGTTTTTAGTTTTTTTTTTAAAGAGCTAAATCCCCAACCCCTAAATGTATTTTTTTAAGCTAATTTTTAAAGGTTGCTTTTCTAATTTCTCAGTTAGATGTAGATAACAGGGAAGCAAACAGCAAAGAAACCAAGTAGATAAACTTCCAAATTGAGTACAGGAATGTAAATCTGTAACACATTTATTTGAACAGTTTCGGGTCCTGTAATGGCCTGTAAAGGCACATTTAAGTACAGAGTAATATAGTCAGTGAGGACCAGCCCTCTCCTGGACTCTAGCTTTACTTGCCCAACTGCTTACTTGACACCTCCTCTTGAACATCTCCATTAGACATCTCACACTCAACATGTTAAAAACTGGACTCCTGACGTCCTCTTCTCAGTCTAAAAACTCCACTTCTGGCAAAAGAGACGGTCTGTAAGGTTATAATTGGGAGGTCAGTTTGGATTCAATGGAGCCTTGCTATGATTTAATGAGAGTTTATAAATGTGTATTCATAAGTGGTTATTATTTTTTTTTATTTTGTAGGATGAAGAAAATGGAAACCGAGGAGGTATGCTATGAGTTTTAATTTTTCTCTGGATGTTTTTCTACCCATATCTTTCTGTTTTTAAGTAATATTAGCTGAGATAATGTAGTCTTTGAAGTTCAAATATATAACAGTTCTCAGATGTGAGAGTCATAGAAATTAGTATTTTTTACTGTAGACTTCAAGGTTTTATGAATTCTGTTCTCATTATTACAAATTGATGACAATGATTTTATTATTTATATGAGTCTAATCTGATTTTTGTTTCAACTAATAACCATTCTAAATTTAGTGATTCTTTTGGGAGAGAATGCTTTGTGCTTTGTTATGTAGGTTTATTGACTCAGTATTGAAGAGTAAAGGATTTAGAACCTTGTAGTTAATCTTACTGTTGATTTAAAAATTATTTAAGGAGCTTCAAAAGAATTATGCTGAGGATAGGATTATTTCATAATAACTGATTTTTCTTTAATTTTAAACTGTAGATCAACTTTAAATAATATTTACACACAATAAAACACATTAAAAACTTGTCATTTCTAGAAAATTTTAGACTTAAGAAAGTTGCAAAAATATACAAACCATTTCCAGATTTTTTTTCATTCAGCTTCCCTGGTGTTAAAAGCTTATATAACTATGATACAGTTAACAAAAGTAAGGAATTAGCATTGGTATAATATTATTGCTTTAACTTACAGAATTTATTTGAATTTTATCAGTTTTTCTACTCATGCCCTTTTTCTGTTCCAGAATCCTATATTTCATTCAGTTGACATGCCTGCTTAGTCTCTTTATTCTGTGACAGTTACTCAGTCTTTTCTATTTGTTTAGTATTTGTATAATTTTGTGACCTTGACATTTTTGAAAAGTAGTGGTCAGTTTTTATTTTATAGAATATTCTTAAATTTGGATTTATCTGATGTTTTCTTATCATTGCAAGTTTATGCGTTTTCAATAAAAATACCACATTTGTACCCATTTTAAGTGTATAGTTTGGTGAGTTTTAATAAATGTCCTACGAAGCCACTGTCCCAATTGAAATGTGACGTCAAAAATAACCTTTCCATCATTCCATAAAATTTCCTTGTACTCTTTTGTTACTCTCCTGAACCCATACAATCACTAATCTGCTTTCTGTTGCTAAAGATTAGTTTTGCCTCTTCTAGAATTTCTTATAAATGGAATAGTACAATGCATTCTCTTTGTGTCTTTTACCTAGACTGCGTATTTTTGAAGTTCACCATATTGTATTATGGGTACTAATGGTACTACCTTTTTTTGTTGTTCTTGATTGATTTTCCTTTGTATGAATTTACCACAAATTGTATGGACCTTTATAACATCCACACCTTGCCAATCTGAGTCAAGGTCTCAGAAAGGGTATGTTAAGGGGTAAATTGAGAGGAAAATGGTTTCTTTCAGCAGTATCAAGACTAATGTGAGGTTGTAGGACCAGGGAGGACTCTTTGTAATCATCACTTGTGCAAGATGGGCCACTCCTCTGTTCAATCTGTTATCCAATTTGTTGAATTACAAATACAGTTTGGTGTTATAAATAGGCTTTTGCAGGGAAAGAAAAAACTTACTACAAACCAGCTTCAGCAAGAAGATAAAGGATGAGGGTTCTCTTGTGTTCCCAGCATCCTCCAGGCTGATGTGCTTAGCCTGGGCAGCCACTGGACATGCAACATCTAGAATTTTGTGCCTGTGATGAAATATACCACTAAAAAATATAGAAAGGCATAGTCAAAAAACTATACAGATTATTATGTAAATGAAATAGCTCACTTAAGTGATTTGATTTAGTTAATTATTTGCTTTGACACAGGAAAATAAACATTTGCAAAGGAAACTAAGGGACTTTGTTTGAGCAAAAAGATTTTGTAGATGCCAGGTAGGGTGGCACATGCCTGTAATCCCAGCAGCTCAGAAGGCAGGAAGATCATGAGTTCAAAGCCAGCCTCAGCAATTTAGTGAGATCCTAACCAATTTAGTGAGACTGTATCTCAAAATAAAAACTGAAAAGGGCTAGTGATGTAGCTTTATGGTTAAGTGCCCCTGGGTTCAATCCCCAGTACCGAGGGAAAAAAATAAAAAAGATTTTTTAGAGAGATGATAAAGTGAGAGCAAAGGGTATGATCTGCTGGGGAAGATTATAATTTACCTATTTTTATGCAGATTTATACTTATTCAAAAAAGGTGCCCACATATAAAAATACATGTATTATATAATGAAATTAAAAATAGGTTTAGGGTTAAAAACCAAATTGATATTCAGGAGATTTATTAAACATAAATTCAGGCACTTATATCAAAGTTGTACTGTGAATTTGTTTTTGAGCTCTCCAATGGCCAGAGTAAAGGTGAGAATAAGATAAGTTAAGGATACACAATTATCCATAAGGAAAAATCCTGTTTATACCAAGATCTGAGACAATTGTTTCCTGTTGGTGCTCATAATGGAAAACAAAGAGTAATATAGTAGATAATATCCTTACTACCATTCCTTCATATGGCTATTTTTATAGTGATTCCTCAATGTTAGCTGACTTCAAAATTCTAAGGTCTAATTCAGTTTAAAGATATCCCATGTTCTTGGATAGGCAGAATTAATATAGTCAAAATGGCCATTCTATCAAAAGCACTATACAGATTCAATGCAATCCCAATGACATTCTTTTTTTTTTTCTTTAAGAGAGAGAAAGAGAGAAAAAATTTTATTTTTATGTGGCTTTTGTTGCTCCAAGACTTCACTGCGTACGTGGTGCTGGGGTTTGAACTGGCATACTCACTCATGCTGGGCAAGCTCCATAATTGCTGAGCCACTGCTCCAGCCCCCAATGACATTCTTCACAGAATAGCCGAAGCACTACTAAGCAAAAAAAAAAAAAAAAAAAAAAGCAGGAGCCATCTGAAAATTCAACACGGTATTGTTATCAAAATAGGCATGAAGACCAATGAAGCAGATTAGAAGACACAGACAAATCCACAAATCTATAGCCTTCTGATATTTGACAGAGGTGGGAAAAATATATTTTGGAGAGGCTGGAGTGTTGGTGGTGGCTCAATGGTTATAGTGCTTGCCTAGCATGTATGAGTATGTGGGTTCGAACTCCTGCACTACGTACACAATGAAGTGTCAGAACAACAAAAACCACATGAAAAACTAAATAAAATTGATTGTCTCTCCCTCTCTTTAAAATGTGTGTGTGTGTGTGTGTGTGTGTGTGTGTGTGTGTGTGTGTGTATCTCACAGCTTTTGGATCCATTCATCCAGTGAGTGGTATCTGGGTTGGTTCCATAATTTAGCTGTTGTAAATTGAGCTACTATGAACTTAGATTTTGCTGTGTTGCTGAAATATGCTGATTCTAACTCCTCTGGGCAAATACCCAGAAGAGGGATAGCTGGATCATATGGTGGATCCATCCTTAATTTTTTGAGGAGTCTCCACACTGCTTTCCAGAGTTGCTGTACCAGTCTGCAGTTCCACCAACAGTGTGCTAGTGTTCCTATCTCCTTGAGGGTATTTTAAGAAGTAGGAAGGATGATGATGACAATGATGACAGTGGCTAGATTAGTGATGTGTCAAATGCTGTTTTAAGACTACATGAACTAAGTCATTAAGTTCTCACAACAGCTTTCTGGAGTGGATCAGATTGTTACCTCATTTTTTAGATGATGAAACAGAGGCATAGAGTGTTTAAGTTACTAGCAAGAGGTAAAGCTGGACTCAACTTCAGGCAATTTCTGAGTTTTCCTCTCTAAATTCCTACTGTGGCCTCAGATGTCCTTATTCTCAAATTATTTATTTATTTATTTATTTATTTATTTATTTTTATTTTTTTTTTTTTTGAAGAGAAAATGACAGAGACAGAGAGAATCATTTCTTTTCCCCAGGGCTGAAGACCAAACTCGGGGCCTTGCGCATGCTAGGCAAGCGCTCTGCCACTGAGCTAAATCCCCAACCCCTGAGAATCAGTTTTTATTAAGTTTTTCACATCTCTTTTGTTGCTCCAACACTTAGTTGTGTATGTGGGTGCTGGGGTTTGAACCCGTGTACCTGCACATGCCAGGCAAGCGCCTTAACCGCCAAGCCCCCACTCCAGCCCTCAAATAATTTAATCTTGAAAATGGTTATTTTCCCTTTAAAGGTAAAAAATATTAAGATCCATAGTTCACTTTTGGCTAACATAGTACTAGTATTTTATGGTATTCTTTAATTATTTTTCATCTTCATAGTTTGATATGTATTATTGGCTTAAGTTTGTTGAGCCTTCTGTTAAGTATAGTATACAGCATCATTTTTAAAATCTGAAATTGCTTTCATTTTTTGAGTTAGTTATGTTTTTGATACTGTGTGTCTTGTGACCAATAACACATTTTGATTTTTTTCACTTTTATGAAAAGATGAGGGCAGTCTTAGGTATTTACTCAAGATAAATGAAGCATACATCCTCAAAAAGATTTATATAGGAAGGTTCATAACCACTTTATTCAAAAGAAAAAGACAATGAATTCAACTAAAATATTCATTAATATATAAATAGGTAAATTGTGATATGGGATACATATACAGCCGCATAGGATGAATCTCAATAACATTTTTATTGAGATGAAATTAATATAACATAAAATTCACCATTTTAAAGTGAATAATTCAATGGCAGTACAGAATTAAAGAATATGTA
Organism: Aplodontia rufa; assembly: GCA_004027875.1. Lineage (NCBI taxonomy): Eukaryota > Metazoa > Chordata > Mammalia > Rodentia > Aplodontiidae > Aplodontia > Aplodontia rufa. The sequence goes on along the minus strand of PVKS010003440.1, from coordinate 55,187 downwards.
TGAAATGTACATTCACCACCTGTAGTTCCAAAACATTTTTGTCACTGGACCATGACAATTACCAGTCTGTTTTATCCCCATCAGCTCACCTATTTTGATTATAATTGTATAATATGTAATCTTTCCCAAATGGCTTCTTTCATATAGTATAATGTCTTAAAGGTACATCTGTGTGTGATATATAGCAATACTTTGGTCTTTTTTATGGCTGAATAGTATCTCATTGTGTGTGCATACCACAAATTTATACATTCATTCATTCCTGGACATTTGGGCTGTTTCGACCTTTTGGCTGTTGTACATGGTACTGCCATGAACATAGACATACAAATATTTGTTTGAAAGTCTTGTTTTGAGTTCTTTTGGGTATGCACTTGGGAATGTAACTTGATGGGTCACGTGGTGTTCTGTTTAACATTCTTGAGAAAGTGCCAAACTGTTTTCCTCAACAATTACACCATTTCTATAATCCCATCATCAATGAATGAAGGTCCTGTTTTTTTCATATCCTATCCTCACCAACATGTATGGCTAACCTAGTAGGTATTCAGTAATATCTCATGTAATTATGATTTGCATTTCTTTAATGACTAATTATTTGGGACCTCATTTCATATGCTTATTGGCCATTTGTATATCTTCTTTTTCTATATGCCCTTTTAATTTTTTATTATTTATTTATTTTTATTTATTTATTTATTTTTTTGTAGTGCTAGGGAGATAACCCAGGACATCACAAAAGCTTGGCAAGTGCTCTACCACTGACTGAGCTGCATACCCAGCCCTATTACCCATTTTAAAATTGGGTTGTTTATCTTTTTGTTGTTGAGTTGTAAGAGTTCTTGATATATTCTGGATAGTAGACTCTTACCAGACAGATAGTTTGCATATATTTTGTCCTATTCTGTAGGTTGTCTTGACTTTCTCTCTAGTACCTTTGACGGAGAAAAGTTTTAAATTTTTTTTTTTTTTAAGATAGAGGGGACAGTGAGAGAGACAGAATCAGTTTATTTAGTTTTTCACATGGCTTTCGTTGTGTACGTGATGCTGGGGTTTGAACCTGTGTACTTGCACATGCCAGGCAAGCACCGTAACCGCTGAGCCACAGCTCCAGCCCAAAAGTTTTTAATTTTGGTGATATCCATTTTATGTGCTTTTTCTTTGGTTGCATATTTGCTGGCAGAAACATTTTGATGAGAGAAAGAAGTGAAGCACAAATGAGTACATAGTGCCTAATTCCATTTATATGAAATTCTAGGAATGACAAATCTGAACAGGCAGGTAGTTGTCTGAATTGAGTGGGAAGGAGCACAGGGAAACTTTTTGGCATGATGAAAACATCCTGGGACTTGATTATAGTGGTGGTTACATGGGTATATATATTTGTTAAGACTTCTTGAATTGTGTTCTTAAGCATGTTTTATCTTATGTAAGTTATATCTAAATCAGATTTAAAAGGAAAGGATGTATGTAATTTATTTATATATTATAGATATGCATACAGTCATATTTATAAAGTACTGTCAAACAGTTTTTCAAAGTGTTCGCTCCAGTTTGTACACTTACCAACAGAATATGCGAGTTTCAGTTGTTCTTTATCCTCTTTAACATTTGGTATTTGTCAGTCTTTTTTTTAAAGTTATAATAGTGGGTATATATAATGGTAAGGATTTTAGCTTTAATTTAGATACTCCTGAAGACAAATGACGTTGATTACCTTTTATTTATCTTTTAGCTATGGATTCTGTTTTTTTTTATTATTAATTTGCAGGTGTTACTTAAATATTCTGAATGAGGACTTCGTTAGTCATATATGTATAGCAGATGTCCAATCTGTGATTTGCCTTTCAGTTTCTTCTCTTTTCCTCTCCTCTCCTCTCCTCTTTACTTTTCTTTTGTTTTCTTTTTCCTCCCTCTCTTCTGAGGATTGAACCCAGGAGTGTGTTACTACTGAGCTACATCTCCAACCCTTTCCATTTTTTTATTTTGAGGTACAGTCTCTCTGAGTAACCAGGCTACCTGCCTCAGCGTCTCAAGTTGCTGGGATTACAGGCTTGCATCAGTTGATTTGCCTTTCAATTTCTTATTTGTGATTTGTGATTTTGATAAAGAGAAGTTCCTATTTTAATGTAGTCTGATGATTAATTTTTTCTTTTATAGTAAAACTGTATGAGTTTTATTTAAGAAATTTTTATTTTATTCTTCATAGAAATTTTTGCCAGTCTTTGATCTATTCCATTGATCATTTTCTTTGCACCAAGACAGCACTGTATTAATTACTGCCTCCTAATAATGTCTGTTGTTATTGGGAAGAGTAAGTAGTCCAATTATTTTTCAAGATTACTTGGCTATATAAAGCTTTCAGAACAGTGAGTAGGGGGGAGATTATCTAGAGTATAATTGTCCATTTGTAGTATCACAAAAATTTTAGAATGGAGTTTTCAATTTCTTCAGTTAATAACAACAAAATATCCTTCTGGGATTTTGATTGTTTTTGTATTGTTACAGTATTTGAAAGTACTTAAAGTATTGAAACTTCCAGTCTACATATTTGGTGTAACTCTTCCATGAATTAGGCAGCTTCTTTTGTAATAATCCTGTGTTTTTTTCTTCCTTAATTTCTTAATAGTGAATAATATTGATTTAGTTTTCAAATGTTAAACTAATCTTGCATAGCTGGAATAAACCGAGCTTATTCATCATGTATGGTGTTTTTCTGTATTACCAGGTTTGGTTTTCTCTTTTGTTTAGGATTTTTGCATCTCTGTTCATTGGTTGCCCTCACCTAGAAGTGGGCCTTGGTTTTTCTGATAATTGGTGTATCAGTTTGTGTCTTCTAATAGCAGACACCAAGAAACACCAGTTGCCAAGAAAGGTTGACACAGCTAAAGATTTATTGGGGGAAATACTTAATAAAAGGATGAAGAACAGGAAATGGTAAAGGATTGAGGACATAGTATAGATCTAACCCTGTGAGAGAAGAGTATAAAAAGAAGGATTTGGTAGGAAGCACCTTACTCAGACTTTAGTCAAACTTCGGCTCAGATGTGAGGAAGTCTCTGCTCTGCCAGTGTGGAGTACCCAGGCAAAGACTGTCTTTTAAAGGAATCTGCTTTTGGACAGGAATGGAGAAGTGTGACCATGGTATGAGCATGGTTGGTGGATCCAAAAACTGGCAGCTGGGTTTGTCAGTCACTATAGTCCTTAACAGTAGGTTCTCTTGAAAGAAATCTGAGTAGTATATCGTCTTCATGCCTGACAGGGTTGGTCCTTTTCTCTTTCTTTCTTTCTTTCTTTCTAAGAGAGAAGGACAGTGAGAGAGAGGGACAGAGAACATCAATTTTTATTGAGTTTTTCACATGGCTTTTGTTGCTCCAACACTTAGTTGTGTACGTGGGTGCTGGGGTTTGAACCTGTGTACTTGCACATGCCAGGCAAGCACTGTAACGGCGGAGCCACCACTCCAGCCTGGTCATTTTCTTTTTCACCCCTGCTCATGGATTTTGTTCCTTGGAGACCCCAGTTAAAAGCACTTGGTGTTTTCCAGGGCTTTCCTCCTTGGCTAGCCCCTCATAAATACCCATTTTTTCACTCCCTAGCCTCTCTCACAATACAGGAAGCATTGTGATTTGTACTTTGTCTAACTTTTCTGGTTGTTCAATTGTGGAGGAGTTGATTCTGAAACCAGCTACTTCTTCACTGGTAGAGATTTAGAGATTCTTGTCTGTTTACCTTTAATGTAATTAATTATATATTTTAGCCTTCAGTTTTTTTGAGATTTCTTTTGTTTCTGACTTTACTCTTTTCTTTTTTGAGATTCAAAAATATTTCTGTTTCATACTTTCTTCTTGAGTATAAATAGTATATTGGCATTTTTTAGTGGTTATTCTATAAATTTCATAATATGCAAGCTCACCAAAATTTTATTGTCTTCTGAAACAATATAAAGTCTCTAGAACATGTTAATTCCATTTATCTACCTCTTACCTATGTGCTATTTTATGCTGTTAAAATTGTTTTTCTTTTTAATGAAATGTCATTTCATCCCCCGCCCTTTTTTTTTTAAGTGAGAGACAGTGAGAGAGAGGAAGAGAGAATCAATTTTATTTAGTTTTTCCATGTAGCTTTTGTTGCACTGAGACTTAATTGTGTACATGGTGCTGGGGTTTGATCTTGGGTCCTTGCACATGCCAGGCAAGCTCTGTAATTGCTGAACCACCAGTCCAGCTCTCACCTTCCTTTTTGAAATATGTTTTTGCTTATTATAGAACTTCAATAATTTTGAAGATATTAATACACTCTCTTTTGGCTCCTGTGATTACCAGTAAGAAGTCATATTTTTGGTTTATTCTTTCTTTGAATATTTTAAAAATATATCTGCTTTTAAATATATATTTGCTTTTAAGATTTTTTTCTGGTTCAGCATTTTCATACCAATGAGTCTAGGTGAAGATTTCTTTGTATTTTGGGTTGGGACTCATTGAGCTTCTTCTACTGTAGATATTTGTTTTTCATTGGTTCTAGAATGTTTTCAACCATTTTCTCTTTGTGTTTTTACTTGTGTCCTAATGCTCTATTTTCATTTTTTCTAAGGCTCCAATTAAACATGTATTAAATTTTCATATTTTTGCTTGGAAGAGAGATGTGCAGGGAAAAAGTGATAACTGTTGAAGGGATACTTTGTACAAAATGGAGTAGAGAGTTTGATGTTTCACAGTTAGTGAAATGTGCAGACAGAAGAGTTCCCCAATTATCTCCAAAATCCCTACTCCTATTTTGGAGATAATTAGTGTAATGATTGTTCTATATGTCATAAATAAGGTGAGAATTCCTGCTTCTTGATTTACCTGTTTAGGGACATAGTGACACTGATATAAGATAGGAAGGCCCTAAACAACTTAGCAAGATCCCTCAAAAATAAATAAATAAATAAATAGGGCTGGGGATGTGGCTCAGTGGTTATGTGTCGCTGGGTTCAATCCCCAGCACCAACAAATAAATAAATAAATACAAGGAAATAAGGCAAAAATTGGTAATTAGACTGTGTGAAGTAAAATTTTTGTATATATTTACATTGTTCAGTCTTCCCTTCCCAGAGTCTTGCTATGTTGCCGAGGCTGATATTAAACTCTTGGGCTAAGGTGATTCTCCTGATCACTTGAGTGCTGGGATTGCCGGCCAACGCCAGTGTATGCAACTATCAGTATGTTTGTGAAAAAAAAAAGTTTTATGTATTACTTTCAGAACAAAGATCATTAAGGATGGATCTTTTGGTTGATTTTTCAGTACAGTGTAAGCACCTGGTACATAGATGGAGCTCTAATGTTTGTTGAATGGGTGTATGGAATACAAGGAAGTACACTGTGGTAGCTGCTGTGCTGGTCATCACCTTCCTTCCCTTGGCACTGTTCCTCAGTGACGGTGATCAGAGCTGTGTTTAGCATGCCAGAATCTGCCTTCCTACTTTTCTTTCTCCTTATTCTTATTAGTTCCCATAACACAAGTTTCAGTGACATTTCTTTGTTTTTAGAAATCATATTTCATAGCTACATGTGCAAACGAGAACAATAATACCTAAAATATGGTAGTTCTAGGCTTACATAGAAATTTAGACACTGTCTTTATAAAGTCACCTGGTAAGGTGGTCAAGTTAGATGAGAGGCTTAAAGAAAACAAACTACCTTTGCTTTAACAGTCCTAGGAAATCATAATTACAGTAATTTATAATGAAGGGAATTCAGTTGGATTGAAGTAGATATTGGTAGAGATCTTCCTATTAGGAGTAGAATTTAAGACTGAATAAAACACTGCATGAAGTTAACTTAGTAAAGAAAATGAATGCAATTTTCAAAAAAGTCTGTTTTAAGGGTTCTAAAAGCTTTACGAAGTATGAAATCTGAGCAGATAGGACTGTAAAGGTAAAAAAAAAAGTTGAGACAAATATATGGTTAGGATCTTTATATTCTCTGGAATATTAATCTCTCTTCTGGAAATAAGTTCTCTGTGGAAATGTCCCAGCGGTAGCTTTGTGATTAGCTGGTTTTGAGTTGTCTTTTCCTGGCTGCTCCATAACTTGTGACCTTGATCACAGACACCATCTGACTGGATAGTCCCATTTTCATTTCTGATTGCTCTCTAGCTCGTCTACATTGAGAGTATGTGATTTATAAATCCAATGGATAAAAAGTTAATTATAATAGTTTACAGTCCCTGCTTTTGATGTTTAACAGGTAACTTTTCATCTTTGGTATAAAAAACAGAACAGAAATATTTGCATATGAATGCTGAATACATTACATTGAGAAATATACTTCTTATTGTTTGTTCATTAGTTTAGCAAACATCTGTTGAATCACTGCCATGAGCCAGCCACTAAACGTAACTGCTGGGAAGGAAGTGACATGACCTTTGACCTCACTTCCTTCAGAGTGTTATTCAGATATCACCTGTTACAGAGGACTTCCCTCACCATTTCATAAAAACGGTCCTGCCTTTTACTCACTGTTTATTGTTTTCCATAGCATCACCATCTCTAATACTACTTATTTATTGCTTAACATTTTTCTTTCTTAGTTGTAGAGCAGGAATTTTATTTTGTTGTTTTTTAAAAATTAAAACCCAAAACACTTCCTGACGTGTATATTTAATTAAAAAAATAGATGCACATGACACAGGCTCTGACTTCAAAAAGCTCCTAGTCTGGTGGAGGTTGAAAATGTAAAATATGTCAGTTCAAAAATAAAGATAATGCCCGTAATCCTCGTGGCTCTGGATTCTGAGGTAGAAGGATCACAAGTTCAAAGCCAGCCCCAGCAACTTAGGCCCGAAGCAAGTAACTTAGTGAGACCCTGCTGTCTCAAAATTAAAAATAGAAAGGACTGGGGACGTGTCTTAGAGGTTAGGTGCCCCTGGGTTCAATCCCTGAGACCAAAATAAAATTAAAAAGTAAACACATGTACAGCTGTTGTAGGATCATGGCACAAGGAATCATTTTACTACCAGGGGTACTCAGGTTGGGGATGTTCATTTTGGCTGTTAATGGACAGAGAGGAGTTCTTCAAGAGGAAAGAAAAATAGCACTTCAGAATACATTTCAGACTTATTTAAGAGATTAGATTTACCCAGATTTGGTGGAAGAACTTGGGGTTGGATTGTGTGTCCGTTGGGTGACTTATGGAGAACTAGGCTTATCTTTTCTAGTTTTAGTTACTAGACCAGATGGAGGCACCATTAATTGAAGGCTGGTGAAGGAGAAAATATCTTCCCTACCCTTGGTGAAATGAGTTTAGTTTGGGATAAGTTAAATTTCTGATTCCTGTAGAACATTCAGTACCTAGTTGAAAACTTGAGTCTAGAGCTCATAGGAAGAGGTGGGTGCCTGAAAATTGGTTTGTAAATCATTGTTGGATGTTATAATAATTAGGTCATAGGCATAATGAAACCTTACATAGAGAGTATGAAGACATACAGGACAAAGATAGGACCCTAGGGAAGATAATATCTCAGAAATAGAGAAAGAAGAATCAGAAAGAAAATCTGAGAAGTAGTAGTGAAAAGGTATGAGGACAATTGGGACAGTTAATAATTTGGTAATTAAGAGGTGATAAATTTAAGTGGACAGTGGAAAATTTGTCATTTTTCTGTAGACAGTTCATTGGGATATAAGGGCTGAGAATATAGCTCAGAGGTAGATGTGCTTGGCATGTAAGGCCCTGGGTTCTCTCCCCAGGACCAAAAAATAACCAAATACCCCCCCCCCAAATTTCCTAGAGAATTCACTAGGATGAGGACCCAGTAGATACTGCTGGATCAGACCTGACTAAAAGCAAATTCGTATAGTTATTGAGAACAGTTTTAGTGCAGTGGACAGAAGCCATGAGGAAAGCAAATTTCAGTGGTGTGGGACTTAATTACAAGGATGGGGGTGGTATGGTTGATAATTTTTGCCCTCCCCAAGAGATACTTGTTAATGTCTGGGAAACCTTGCAGTAGAGATAGATGACAACAAGTGAGTGCAGACTGTACTGTGAGAAGTGTGAAAAATGAAGGGAGAGAGAGAGCAGTGTGAAAAGGTGGAAAGAACTTTGTTAATTTAAGTTTGAGAAACTTTTGAATGTGTATAAGATTTTGAGAGACAACTTGAGGATTGAATGAAGTTTCATACATGATGGGAGAACTATGGGATCAAGGTTCTGAAGTAGGCTGATGACTAAATCATCAACTGAGATAGGGCAAAGGGGAAAAAAATAAGGATAAAAAAATTGGGGATAGAGCAACTGAGATAGAGTGAAGGAGGTATGAGGAAATCGTATTGGAACCTCTAGTTAAGTTACTAAGTTTGAAACAGCCAACTAGAGAGAACAAGAGTCAAAATGCAAGCAGGAGACTTTTCTGAAGTGTCAAGAACTTGATTGAACTTAGAAACTATTGTTCAAAGGTGTTAGGTAATTTCATTCAGCTGTATTAGGCCTGGAACAAGAGCAGAATTGGCATATGGTTGGAATTCTCCAGTTGGAGACTGGCAAATGGAATGTTTTGAAAGGTCAAGGGGAAAAGGAAATTGAAGTTCCTGGTCAATTTTGATACATGGATAATCTCAGAAAGTGATTTTGGGGGTAGGGCTGATAGTCTTAAAAAGTCCAGCACAAGGCCTTCAAAGAGTTGAAGAGCAAGTTGAATTGGTTAGGATAAAGAGGTGGTAACAAAGATGGAAAGACAGTTACTGCTTGTGGTTAAAGGACTGGCAAATTTCTCTGGAGAAATTAAAACCTAGCATAACAAAAAACAAGGCTATGGATCTAGAAATGAACCATGATTTGTGAAAGTCCTGCAACTTGGAGGAAAAAAAAAACCCAACAATGCTGCATAAACTTCAGACACTCCAGAAGGCAAATCTCAGGATCGGTACAGTTAGAACTCAGGAAGTATTTGTTGATGAATAGCATGGTTCTGCAGTATTGTTTCTACAGTCTTGCTTCGGTTGAACTGCCAGAAAATTTTGATTCGTATCTGACATCTACTGGTATGGCACTTAAACTACTATTGAATGGCAGCATTTCCCTCACTAGATGAGGGAAATATTACAGGTCAATTGGAGCTTTGTTTCTGAAGTAAATCTCCGAAATGCTTTTGGGCAGTTCTACTGTTTCATTTTTCAAGGTGATAATTTGAATCAGCCAATATTTGAGTATGTACTGTATGCCAAGCACCGTTATATGCTGGAGGTTTTCTTACAGCATATATTTTCTTGCTTATATAAACTCAATGAATTTGAATACATAAAGTAGTTCTACTGGGAATGGGCAACTTGCTCAGAAACTTAATTTAGGGTTTTATTGTCACTTTTATGTGTGAGGCCTAAGTCCATTTGCTTTGGGGGCTGTCATCTCTGTCATGACAGATTGCCTTCGTTGATGTCGTAGGCATATAGGAAGATGCATGTAGAAAGTTTGGATGTGTTGTCAGCTTATTTTAGAAACCTACATCATGCAGAATACTACATATTATAAAGAACTATTGAAATGTTTTATTTTTCTTTTAAGGAAAAAACTAAATTTCTTATTTCTTAGTGATGCATATATAAATGTATTGACATGACATCTGGGATTTGCTTTTAAATGTTTTAGGAAAAAAGTGGATGGGTTTTAATGAAACAAAATTGACAGGTTATTTCATAATCATTTAAAATGGTTCATGGATTCATGGCTTCATTCTATTGTCTTCTCTACTTTTGTGTCTGCTGAACATTTTCCACAATAAGAAGTTTTTAAAAATTAGGGGCTGTAGCGGTGGCTAGGTGGTTATGGCGCTTGCCCGGCATGCGCAAGTATGTGAGTTCAAACTCCAGCACCATGTACTCAGTGAAGTCTTGGAGCAACAAAAGCCACATGAAGAACTAAAATAATAAAAATTGTTTCTCTCTATCTCTCACTGTCCCTCTCTCTTTTTTTAAAAATATAAATGGGTATATCTTGAAAGAAAGTTTAAAAACAGAACTTTTTGCTTCTAAGTGTAACTTAGTACCCATTGGTCCACCTTTCCCCATTCCTCCCTCTCCCTTTATTCCCAAGCCTCTAGAATTTACCATTCTACTCTCAACTTCTAAAGGATGAATTTTTTTCAGATTCCACATATAAGTAAGATCATGTAGTACTTGTCTTTCTATGCCTGGTTTATTTCATTTAACATAATTTCCAACTCTGTCCATGTTGTTGCAAATGAGAAGATTTCATTCTTTTTATAGCTGCATAGTATTTCACTGTGTATATGTTATACGTACTCTTTATCCATTCATCAGTCAGTGGACACTTTGGTTGTTTCTACTTCTTGGCTGTTGTGAAGAGTGCCACACTCAATACAAAAGTGCAGATGTCTCTGACTTCATTTCCTTTGGATATATACAAACTAGTGGAATTGCGGGATTATAAAGTGGTGTAATATCCAATTTTTCAAAGATCCTTTGCACTGTTTTCTGCATGGCTGTACCAATGTGCATTTCCATCAACAGAGCACAGGTGTTCCTTTTTCTCCAGGTTTACACCAGCGCTTGTTGTCTTTAGTCTTTTTTAATATATAATAGCCAGCTACTGGGATGAAATGATAGTTCATTGTGGCTTTGATTTGCATTTCTCTGATAGTGATATTGAACATTTTCTCGTGTACCTGTTGGGCACCTGTAGGTCTTTTGAGACTTTTCTGTTTAGGTCTGTTGCCTCATTTTAATTAGGTATTTGTTTTTTGCTATTGATAGTTGTTCTAGATATTAATCCTTTGTCATACATATGTATAGTGTGTAAATATTTTCTCTCATTCTGAGTTGACTCCTCAATCTGATAATTCTTTACTGTACAGAAACTTTTCAATTTGATGTCCTTTCGCCAATGCATGTTCTTAGTTACTTTGTTGAAAATCAGTTTGCCGTAGATGCATGGATTTACTTCTAGGCTCTCTGTTCTGTTCCATTGGTTTGTATGTCTGTTTTTATGCCAACATCATGCTGTTTTGATTAATTACTACAGCTTTGTGTAGTACATTTTGAAGCCAGGTAGTGCAATGATTCTTTTCTTGTTGTCCCCATTCTCCTCCAAGATAGCTTTGGTTATTTGGACTTTTTTTGTAGTTCCATAAAAATTTTAGGATTATTTTCTTTTTGGGGGGGTTATATGAAGAATGCTGTATTTTGATAAGGAATTGCATTGAATCTGTAGATTGCTTTGGGAAGTGTGGACATTTTAACAGTATTTGTCCCTCTAATCCATGAACATGGGATACGTGTGTGTGTGTGTGTGTGTCTGTCTGTCTCCATGTCCGTGTCATTTTCTTTAATGTTATATATTTTCATTGTAGACATCGGTAACCTCATTGGTTATTTTTATTCCTAGGTATTCTGTTATTCTTTTTTTTTTTTTTTTTGTAGCTGTTGTGAGATTGCCTTTTTTAATTGCTACTTCAGATAATTCATTTTTGGTGTATAGTATTTCTACTGATTTTTGTATGGTGATTTTTCATCTTGCAACTTTGTTGAATGTATCCTAATAGAGTTTTTTTTTTGTGGAGTCTGGGATTTTCTATACATAAGATCATGTCATCTGCAAATTGACAGTTTGACTTCCTCTTTTCCAATTTAGATGGTTTTTATTTCTTTCTCTTGTCTGATTTCCTTGACTGGGACTTCCAGTGTTATGTTGAATGAAAGTGATAAAAGTGGATATCCATGTTAAACCTTGCAGCTTTTTCTTATTTGGTATAATTGTAGCTGTTGGTTTAATAAATGCTTATTTTTTTGAGGTATGTTCCATCTATTCCTGATTTGCTCAACATTTTTTCATGAAGCGTTGCTGAATTTTATCAAATGCTTTTTCTGAGTCTCTTGAGGTGATTGATTATATAGTTTTTGTCCTTCACTCTCTTGATATGGTTTATCATCTTGCCTGTGTTGAACCATTCTTGTATCCTTGAGATGAATCTTACTTGATCATGATTAAATACTATTTTTAATTTGCTCTTGGATTCTGCTTGCTAGTATTTTGTGGAGGACTTTGGCACCTGTGGTCATCAAGTGTGTTGGTGTGTAGTTTTCTTTCTTGTTGTTGTTGTGTTCTTGTTTGGTTTTAATATCAGGGTAATGCTGGCCTCATGGCATATGTTTTGAAGAATTACTTCCTCTTCAATTTTCTGCAACAATTTAAGAATTGGTGTTATTTTTTTCCTTATATGTTTGGTAGAACTCAGCTGTGAAGCTATCTGGTCCTTAGAGACTCGTGTTTACTGATTGAGTTTTGTTATTTGTTATTAGTTTGTTCAGGTTTTCTGTTTCTATATGATTCATTCTTCTTTTGAACTTTTTATTTTTCATTGATGCACTATAATTACAGATAGTAGTGAGTTTCATTTTGTCATATTCATACATGCACATTATTTGCTCAGTTTTTTCCCTAGTACCTTCCTTTTATGATTCAATCTTAATAAGGTGTATGTGTTGAGGAAATTTGTCCATTTCTTCTAGGTTATCAAATCTGTTGGCATATAGGTATTCGTAATAATCTGTAATGATATTTTGTGCAAATATCTGTTGTCGTTTGTAATGTCTTCCTTTTCATCTTTATTTCTTCTGTTTTTCTTGTCTGTATTATCATTTTGAAGAACCTGCTCTGCTGAACTATTATGTTTTTTAGCTCCTTTTTCATGTGTTTCTACTCTATAATCTTTATTTCCTTCCATTAATTTTTTTTTTTTAAAGAGAGAGGGACAGTGAGAGAGGCACAGAAAGAAACAGCTTTATTTAGTTTTTCACATGGCCTTAGTTGCTCCAACACTCAGTTGTGTACGTGGTGCTGGGGTTTGAACCTGGGTCCTCGCACTTGCCAGGCAAGCGCCGAAACCACTGAGCCACCACTCCAGCCCCTCCTTCTATTAATTTTACATGCAGCAATAGGCTAAGATATTTTACTTTTTTGATGTAGATATTGATTGCTATAAACTCCTTCTTAGTACTGCTTTTGCTGTATTTTGGTTATGTTGTGTCTGAAGCCTGTTTTCAAAAACAAAACAAAAGATAGTTATGAAATATTTCAGGCAAATAAAAATGTAGGGGGAGGAAAGTAACTTCCAAATGCTTGATGCCTTTCTTTGTCCTCTTAATATTTTAGAACAAATTGAATATCCATAATCCCAAAAATCCAAAGTCTGAAAAGCTCTGAAATCAGAGATCATCACATGATCAAAAAGTTTCAGATTTTAGATTTTCAGATTAGAAGTGCTCAGCTGACTGTGAAAATATTTAAATTCTGAAAAACTTCGAAATCCAAAACATTTTTAGTCACAAACATAAGGGATTCTCAACCTATATCTCATTAATATTCTGACCTTCCTTCATTCCTTTCCTACTTCCTCCTTCTCCTCCTACACAAATGATGGCAAATATGTTAAGGCCTTTTATACTATTCCTTCTCTATTGTCTTCCCTCAGAAGTAAGCACTAGCATGAATTTGGTGCTTATTACTCCTTCTATTTGCTTTTTGCCCTAATGGATTTGTTGTTTCTAACTATTGTGCATCTTTCTATTCCCATCTGCCCTGGTAATCTATTCTCCATCAAAGAGAAGTGAAGGTTAAAAAAAAAAAAGTCATTCAGACTTAACTTTGATATCTCAGTCTCCATTGAGATTTCTGTCATTCTCTTATCTTTTGTTTGTTGCAGTGCTGGGGAGGTAACCCAGGATCTTGTACATTCTAGGCAAAGGTTCTACCACGGAGCTACACCCTCAGCCGCTTCTTGTTGTTTTTAATCTGAAACAATAGATATTAATTTCAGTGAACTGTTAGCTTCCTTTAAATAATTGCCAGGTTTCATATTTCATTATGTGATGGACCTCTTAAGCTTTCCACCTTTGTGGGAGGGGCATTTTCCCCAGGCTTATCTGACTTTCATTTCAATGGATTCTTTTATGTAGAGAGCCTTTTCTTTTTTTTTTTTTTTAAATGTAGAGAGTTTTTTTTTTTTTTTTTTTTTAAAAACAACAGAAATTCTTAGTACACTTGAGAACTCAGAAGGAAAAGAAAAAAAGAAGCTTAACTTCAGTGATAGCCATTATTTTCCATTGCTTTGCTTTTGGTTAAAATATGGGATGATTTTCTTGTATAAAGAATTTTTTTTTCCAGCTTGTTAAGAAATATGTTTCTCTTGTCTCCAGAAGTATAGAATTTCCTGACCAGAATGATATGTTTCTTTGTGGATCTTCTTTTCAGGGTACTTTTTATAACTGATATAGTTCAATTTTTGTTGCTTTGAAAAGCAATCTGTTTGCTTTAGTCTAGTTTGCTTTATATACTTAAAACTTCAAATTTGCAAACAATGTAAATGTTGCAAGTGATTTTTAAATTTAGTTTTCTCCAGAAAAGGAGGCAATTGGAGACTTAAATCATTCTTGACCTGCTAAGTCCTAGAGATGGATCATTCTAGTTTTAGATACCAGTATCTTTGAAGATAGGTATGTGGTTTATGTCAGAGGTATTAGATATTTTTATCTGTTTTTTTTTTTTTTTTTAAGTGCAGGCCCTTTTACCTTTCCACCTCCTTTTTTTGTGTGTGTAATTTTTTCTTTGGCCTCTATTCCTCAACTTCCTCATAATATGACACTTGAATTTTATGGATATTCTTTCAACCAGTACATTTTGATTATTTATGTTATGATAAGCTCTATGTCACCTTCTGAAGGTTTTTAATTAGACTAGCATAATAATATATAATTTTTATCAAATGCTCACTTCTACTAGATATTACATAGGAATTTAATGGATTATCTCTTTTAATCCTCACAGCATCCTTGCCAGGTAGGAATAATTGTCATCATTCCCATTTTTCAGATGAATAAATTGGGCACATATAAATAATTTGTGTAAAACCACTTGGAGATAGTTCCAGATAAAATAAATAATGCCCAGTTCAATTTGAATTTCACATTAATAACAACTTTTTATTTAAATATCAAATAACTTAAATCTGATAGTCCTACTTTGAAAAGAAATGGTAGAATTGAGGTTTTAAATCATGTAATCCAGCTACAGGACCCAAGGTCTTAATTACTATTGCATTATTCTGAACACAAAGAGTAAAGCACTCTTGGACATTCAGAGTTTGGATGGTAGCTATACCCTATTTATTATTATTAATTTTTTTACTCATTTTCCCCAACTTCTTAATATAATGTAGAAGTATGTTCATTCTTTCTGATTCCATATATAATACTCCACTTTAGTAAATTTACATATGCTTTTTCATGTCTTCTTAAGTCTGGTCACTTTAGCTTTTCTCATCCTTGTAAGATTGTTGTCTTTTTTACTGAAAATACAGAAAGATTTAATTACATGTTTATGCTTAAAAAACACATTTTCTTTTTCTTTTGAAAAGATCAAGGGAACAACACTTGAATGAAGTACTTACCAGATTTTGAAATGTGTCTTACATGTTTTCATAAAATTGAGAAAATATATAGATAAGAAATTCAAAGAGGCTTTTACTAACCAGGGAAGCTGTTGGGCTCTGCTAAATAGTCACTCAGGGAAGTTAAAAAAAAAAAAAAAAAAAAAAAAGTCCTGTTTGGAGTATCATAATTCAGGTTCAGGTTTTCAGTTTTGCATGTTCCAGAAATTTACTTGCAAAAACTGAAGACCTAGTAGCTATGCATGTTGGTGCATTCTTGTTATCCCAGTGACTCTGGAGGCTGAGGCAGGAAGATCTTAAATTCAAAGCCAGCCTAAGCAACTTAGCAAAACCCTGTCTCAAAATTTTAACAAAGGGGGAATTTCTGGGGATGTGGCTCAGTGGTAAAACACCTCTCGGTCAATCCCCAGTACCAAAAAACAAACAAAAACAAAACAAACAACAAAAACCCAAACTAAAAACACAAGAGATTGAATGACACATTTTAAATTTGGTATTTTTTTAAATCAGTTTTGAGCAGAATTGAAGAGGACATATGTTAAAGAGGAAACAATGTTTAATTCAAGACTTTGAGTCAAGGAGAATGGAAATTGAAAAGAAGTGTATTTCTTAGTGAAACTTGCTTATATTTAAGGGATACTTGTGGACAATTTCCTTTTACTTGGAAGGAATTAAATATCTAGGTAAAATTGAGAAAGTTCAGAAAAGAAAGTGAACAAAAGCAAAAGTACAACTCTAAGCAGATGTAATTTTACTTATAATAGGAATGACTTCTTTTTTAATCTATTCCATCTTCATATATTTTCAGGCGTAGTGTATTGAGAGATTTATCAGTGGCAAAATATCTCTGACTTTACGACATTCATTGAAAAATTAGTATTTCCTTTATAGAAATTAGCACCAAATTATTTTGGACCACCTCTATTCTGTGTAAGTGAACTTTTCTATCAGAATTTCTAGAAGTCACCCCATTGCTACCCAACCAACTTTTATTATTTTGTAGAATTCATTATTAGTCATTTACATTTTGTATTTTAAATTTAAATATGGTATAGTCATTTTTGAGAACAGTGGAATAGAAGACATCAGTTAAAAAAAAAAAGTCTTTTATTATATAACCCCATGAAAGCCATGTCTTGATCCAGTAAATCTTATTGAACTCATATCTCTAGCCAAGGAGATAGATGATTTTCCTGTAATGCCACCTGTTGTAAGTGTTGAGTTGGCCACAAAGGGACCTAGCCTGATTACCAACTTGATTGGAAGTCAATGTTTGCATTTTGAATGACTTAAATTGAAAATAACTTTTTTCCTTTTAAATTACAGTCATGCATCTCTTAATGGCAAAACATTCTGAGAAGTGCTTCGTTAGGTGATTTTGTTATTGAGTGAAATAGTGTGTACTTACACAAACCTAGATGGCATAAGCCTGCTATACACCTAGGCTATACGTATAGCCATCATCATGTATGTGGTCTTTCCTTAACCAAAATATCCTCATGACTCTAATTGTTAATGGAGTACTTGTAATTGATAAACCTTGACACATGGATTATTTCCAACTACTTTTGAAGCAACATGGAATGCCACATGTGAATTTAGACCTGAGTTCAAATCCCTCCTTGTCCTCTTTGCAGATAGTCTCTTTTTCTCCTCAAATGGAAATTTTAAGATCATAATGCCAATTTTGAAGGCTTATGTGAATTAAATAATACATTTACTCAGTAACTATTTATTGAATGCCTGAAGTATGCCAGGCATTGTTCCTGCTTTTTGTGTTAGTGGGGACTGATATACAGCAAACATGGAAGCAAACAAAAATGCAATTTTAGACAGTAAGTAATAAGTTCTATGAATAAAAATAAATCCTGGCATATACTAAGAATTTCAAGTGACAAAGCAAGGATTTGAACCCATGCTTCTACTAGCTTCTGAAATGTAAGCAATTTTTATTTATCTATTCATCGCTTTAGAGGGCATCTTTCAGAGTAAATTAGCTAAGTGTGTAAGAAGAGGTACTGCTAGATATTTTATCATTAAGAAACTTCTTCTGACCCACCTTTGTGTATACACCAGAATAAAATTCAGTTTTATATGGCAATCACTATAAATTCTTTGACAGTCATTTTCTGCCCAATGTTACTATTTAACAAGTAACATTATATTATTCTACACACAGACATACCTCATTTTCATCGTTATATTCTTTAATTGTCCAGACTTTGTGTCTTCTACTTCAGTGGTTCTCAAACTTGTGTGCATTACTCATCTCAGAGGGTCTAATTCAGTAGATTTGGGGAGGGGTCCGCAAGATTTGCATTTCTAACACATTCCCAGGTGATTCTGATGCTGCTGATCTGGAGACCACACTTTGAGAACTCTTATCTATCTACCTTTTTGTCTTCCCATGGTAGTTGAGATAGTATTTACCACTTAGCTGAAATGTCCTTTCATCTCTGAATCTTCCCTTGACTTCTGTTTTACTGTTTCTCTAAAAATTTAGCATGTATATGAATCACCTGGGAAACTTGTTAACAAAGCAGATTTCAGAACATTCAAGGTGTTTTTAGCAAACACCTTAGTTAGTGCAGATGATCCATGGACAACAACTTGTGGAATTCTGACACTACTATAGAGCTGATCATGTTCTCATTTCCCTAACTGTATTTTGTATTTGTCAGATTTTTATACAGTACTGTTATTTATATGTATATCTTTCTTCTCCCAGCATCCCTGAAGGGAAGAACTCTCTTGTTCATCATTTTGTAATGCTTTTAGCACAATGCAGTAATTAAAAAGCAGTAGCTTGGGCACCTTCTGTTTATTGATCTTTGCCACTTGTTAGCTATGTGACCTTGGAGAACTTAATCTATCAGATCCTCAGTTTTCTCTTTTATGCATTGGTGGTTGTAATACTTATTTGCTATGAAAATCAGAAGCTTTAAGGTATGTACATACAGTACGTAGTGTAGTAATTGACATATAGAATATATTCAGTAAATAATAATCCATTAAATGTTGCGGTTGTCATTGTGTTATGGAAGAAATAAAATAAATGTTCGAGTTAATGAAAACCCCTACACTGTGATTTTATTATCCAGATTCAAGGATGTGTGTTTAAAGCTGCATGAGAAATATCTGCTTAATTTTCTTATTAATATCATTTTATACTTTGGTATTTTGATAAAATATTTTGAAATAAAATCATGCCTTGGGCTTTTTCTTTCCCGTAGGAAAACAAAGAAACCGCTTGGAACCAATGGATACCATATTTGTTAAGCAAGTTAAAGAAGGAGGACCTGCATTTGAAGCTGGATTATGCACAGGTGCTGATATTCTCCTTTAAACAATATCTTTTTATTTTTTAATATTTATTTTTAAGAGAGAAGGACAGAGAGAGAGAGAGAGAGAGAGAGAATCAATTTTTATTGAGTTTTTCACATGGCCTTCACTGCTCCAACACTGAGTTGTGTACGTGGGTGCTGAGGTTTGAACCCGTCTACTTGCGCATGCCGAGCAAGCACCATAACCACAGGCCACTGCTCCATCCCTGTCTTTTTATTTTTTTGCTTCATTTCTTTCCTCCACATTTTTGTTTTCCGTATTTTTCTTTTTCTGTTCTTCTATGTGTTTGTCCACTTTTCGTGACATCTGTTACTACTGTTTGAGACCTAGTTATATGTTTCTTTTTTTTCTTTTTTTTTTCTTTAAAGAGAGGACAGTGAGAGAGAGAGAGAGAGAGACAATCAATTTTTATTGAGTTTTTCACATGGCTTTAGTTGCTCTGACACTTGGTTGTATACGTGGGTTGCTGGGGTTTGAACCTGTGTACTTGTGCATGCCAGGCAAGCACCGTAACCACCAAGCCACCGATCCAGCCCCTATGTTTCTTGATATACAAATGAACAGGTTCAAACTAAATAATTTGATAAATTGTGAGAACATCTAGTTACCCTACAGATAACAGCCTTGATAGTTCTTGTAAAGATCTGTTTTTCATACACTGAGTTTTTACAAAGGATTAACAGTAAACTGAAGGAAGATATTTATTTGGCATAATTGAAATAATCTTGGCTCTCCAAATTCTGGAAGTGCTTGATCAACTAGAGGTGAATTAATTTTCAACTTAAAGAGTTGCTTAGGCTTCCAGTGCAGTTGTAAGCCTCCCTTGATCTGCAGGTATCCGTGGATGTGATCTAATTAGCTGGATCTGGAATCTGGTTTGCTATAAAATATTTTTTGTTTTCTAATTTTAATAAAAACTAAATAGAGATGCCGTAGATGTATAATGGCTTTAAAATCATCACGTTTTGTTTAAAAACATGAAATGATTTTAAATGGGAATCATTGAAAAACTTGTCTTGAATAAAATGTATTTTTAGCTACAAGTAGTATCATTCCTAAGATTTATGAGGATGCACTGTTAATGTATTATCTTAGTTATCCTTTTCATCATACTTAAAGTAAGCCTAATTTTAATATAATTAATATGTATGTTAGTGTTCATATGGTATTCCATTACATAGACTATAATATCTAGATATTGTAAGTGTCACAAGCTTGAGAAGAAGTGAGATGTGAGAAATACACAAAAATAAATTTTTTCTATTTTCCTCTTTCCAATGTTCTTTCTCTCCTTGGTCTTTTGTCTTTTCCTTTTTGTTCCTCTGAATTTTTCTGAGTATCTAGTGTTTCTCCTCATTAAAATGAAGAACAAGTTAATATATAGAGAATTGAAAAGTATGTGCATACCCGTATTTAAGTTTTATAGTCCAGATAAATCAATAAATATGTAGATTCGAAGAATACTAGAAGAAAACCAACTGTACTAAAATTAGAGGACACTGATTAAATAAAAGCCATCAGTATTTAAAACTGTTGAATAATGTTCTATACCAAAAATGACAGGGTAAATGGAGGAATAACTACTACAACTGAAAAAACCAATAAGGATGTAAGTAGTATAGCTGTGGCTTTTGGTGACGATAGCTTTTGAATTTTCTAAATTCATCAAAGTCTATTAACTCTTACTTTAAAAATGGCTATATTTCATAAGTAGCTGAATATATCACAATTTAGATTCATTCTTGTACTTTAAAAAAATAATGGACAAGATATGTTAAAAATAAGGACATTTTCAGGACTGGGAATGCAGCTCAGTGGTAGAGCACTTGTTTAACATATACATGGCCCTGAGTTCATTCCCCAGCCCTATGAAAGGGCGGTTGGGGGGAGACATTTCAAGTAAATATTTAAAAATAATTCTAAAGTGACTTTCTTACATGTTGTTTTATTCCTCTTTGAAGGTGACCGAATTATTAAAGTCAATGGAGAAAGTGTTATTGGAAAGACCTATTCCCAAGTAATTGCTCTAATTCAGAACAGGTAAGATTCTTGAAATATGGTTTATTTTGGCCATAGATAGGTTTTATAAATCAGTAGCAAGCAGATTTAATAGTCTCGTATTCCTATAAGGAATTGAGATGAAGTGGCAATGTGGAACCTCCCCTTATAGTGGATAATGTATTTGAAAGTTGTTAAGTATCACCTACCTAAAGGTGGCTTTGTTGATGGTTTTACTTTTGCAAATTTGTCTTATTTGTGATTAAAATCCTTTAGACACATCTTGGATTATTACATTTCCCACTTTTATTTGATGTGACAGATGTATAACTTATTTGAATTATTATGTAAATAAATGTGTAGTTTTAAAACTTCTAAAGAAACATTACTTTTCATATGTTGTATTAAAATTAATGTATCTTATAAAATATCTTTTTGAATAATCTTTTTGGCTTAAATTTATTCATTTATTTTAACTAGCATGGTAGTTGTAGTCCAGTTGTCTGCCTATACTCTGCAGAATGATAGAATTTTGAGTTGTAAAGTTAAATACATGTTTATACAATAACTCTCTGAGATCCCAAAGATAATTTAGTTATAGTGTTTCTTTTATTCACAAACCTACAAAATTTTAAATTACAAATTAAGAGCCAAAGAGTTCACTTATATTGAATTTCTGTTAAGAACACACCATGAATCTGGGTCCAGTTTCCAGAGCATCACTCTTTTCTAAGAGGTTTTTTCCAGATTCAAATATCATAACTTTTGGATGTATAATGATTTCTGTTAGTTTCACTCACCTGTCTATAATTCAATTGAAGTTCTTTATTTTCTAAATATTTTTATTAAGTTCCTGTAGAGCAGTTCATGCTATAATCTCAATTATTTATGGTAATGCCTTAATACATTGTTCTGTTTATTTACAGTTAAACGACATGATCATGATTTATTGATCTCATAGTATTCTGATTAATGCTTTTAATATTTAATAAGATTCTTAGAGAAAACAGATTTTTAAATCTTGCCTCTTAATGTTGTTGAATTTAAGGACTCTGTAAGAGGTATTTTCCTTTTCTTATAGTAACTGAGATCATTCATAAATACACCAGTGTTTATGTTTTGTCAGCCTATAATTTAAGGATTTTTTCAGTGTTTCTATTAAATTCTCTTCTTTAAAAATTTTATTTTTCCAAGTAACCACACTGAATCTTTGTTTTCTTTAAAATCCATATAATTCCACTATTATCGGTGCAGATCTTTCTGAGTAATAATATTTTGGAATGACAGTCTTACCTTTTCTACAATGAAATCAATTTGAAAATTAGAAAAATATTGGTTTTTTTCATGATCTTATTTTCTTTTAAAAAGGGAAGGGGATGGGGAGGGGTGAGGGTATATGAAGAACTCATAGGAGTCTGGTGATTGGGAAGATGGGGGAACCATCCCAGAAGCCGATGTCATTCCTCCACGAGCTACCCATTTAACACATGAGTTCTTCTGGGGGAAACTGCAACAGATGAAACCCATAGTAATTTATCTATGCGTTGGCATTACCCCTGGATAACAAAGTTTATACACACTGATTGCTACTGTTTTGACAATGTTTCCCCCTCATCTGTATCCTGTATCGCTATATACTTCTAATAAATGTGAAAAAAAAAATTTTTTGTTCCAGCTGGGCATGGTGACACATACATGTGATCCCAGTGGCTCAGTAGGCTGAGGCAGGAAGATCACAATTTCAAAGCCAGCCTCAGCAACTTAGTGAAGCACTAACTAGCTTAATGAGATACTGTCTCAAAAATAAAAATATAAAGAACAGGTTGGGGATATGCCTCAGTAGCTAAGCGCCCCTGTGTTCAATCTCTGATACCCACTCGCACAGATAAAAATAAAAAAATAAATAAAATTAGATTAAATCACAGGTATGAAAGCAAATAGTTGAGATGATATTGTTATAGTCATTAAAAAGGAATCATTTTAGTAGTTGTGATGGTGAACTGATTTCTTTCATCTCTGAAGCTAAGAGGTGATATTTAAAAATTAGAATGTTTAATATTGCTTAAAATGTTAGATTTGAGGGGCTAAGGGTTTGTCTCAGTGGTAGAGCACATGCCTCACTTACTCAAGGTCCTTGGTTCTATCCATGGACACATATACACAGTTAAATTTGAGTATTCTTTGGTTATTTTATGTCAACAAATTTTTAACTTGATAACAGACAACATGATAAAAATATCTTAAATTTTTTTGTGACTTGAGTACAAATATAAATAATTGTATATGATATTGTTTTGAATTTTGTTCTAGGACTATTTCATATACGTAACCCACTTAATGTTTCTAATTTAGAAGCACATTATAAAAAAGACTAATTATGAGTAGTGTGCCCTTTTTTGTACATTAATTTACTGATACAAAAATGATGTTTTTTAAAATAAAGAGTGAGAAATAGATAATTATTTTTTTTCCTGGCCTTTATTTTTCCAATATTTAGTTGTGCATGTGGTGCTGGGGTTTCAACCTGGATCCTTGCACATGCTAGGCTAGCACTCCTACCACTGAACCACCATTCCAGCCCAAATAACTTCTTTTTGTTCTAATGATATGGTCTGGAAAAGCAGATTTTTAAAAAATAATAAAATTTAACCCTGAAACAATTTAAAAAATATTTTAGTTAATGATTTTTCCTTTAAAGTTTTCTTATATACTTCCACCTCCCCTAAAATAGTATTTTATATATTCAATTTCAGTGATACAACACTGGAGCTTAGTGTCATGCCAAAAGATGAAGACATTCTCCAAGTGGTAAGTTTTTATTTATTGAAGTATGAATTCTTTTATACTCACTAATGTTAATAAAATAGTTTTGAGATGGAGATAGATGACATCAAAAAAATTTATAGAGAAAAGAAACCCTCAGTTTCATTTAGCAGAATATGGATTTCTCTTCCTTTAGCAAAATAACAAAACCAAATATATTTGCCAATTATTAGCAATTAAGTGACATGAAAATTGAGTTGTATTGATTTCATAGTGAATTCTTAATATTATTCTGTAGGGTGAGATTCCTAAAAAGTTTGACCCAGTGTTTCATCTAGATAGTGCTTTGAATAAAAGGCAAATACTACAGTGCAAATACATATCCCTAGGAATTAGAACCTTTTTTAAGACAAGCACAGAAGTTTTTATGAAAGCCATTTCTTAGTGTTGTAATAACTGTTACTGTTTTAAATTACCAAGCAGTTTTGTTGACAGTGTCAATTTATTCCATTAGAAGTATTGGTCACAATGAATGGAGTGTAAAACTTAAGGAGAAAATATGCTGTGCTAGAGGAAATGAAATTATGTAGGTGAAAACTTGAGCAGTTAGTCTAAAACATTTTTCTGATTATTAATTAAGAAAGGAAGAAACTTAATGGAATACTTAACTCCTTTACTCAGCTTAAATATTTGTGAAAGTAAAATTTAAAGTGATAAAAATATAAATTTCACTAAAAAAATAGTTTCCATCAATTCACTTTGAGTTCAGTAGAATAAAGTAGTCTGAGGAAAGCCCTTTAAGTAACATACTGACCACTAACAAATCTAGGAAATGGGAATGACCACTGAACTATTTTTTTGATTCCCTTTTTTGAATGATTGAGTTGCTTTAATTACTTACAACTAAATTAAAGAAAAACAGAACTTAGTGTGAACTTAACTCAACAAAAGTCCTAAATAATCTTCCATATACATTTTTTACAAAAGTCACTTAAGAGGATCCTAATGATCCATATTATTCATTATCATGTAAAAATAACTTAAATCCATAGAGATCAACCCAGTGTTTTCAAGGGGTATTGATTTTACTTAGGAATGGCTTATTACTTGGTAACAGGTTACCTTTCTGTATTAGTCAGCTTTTTCATGGCTGCAACTAAGTGACCTGATGAGAACAATTTTAGGAAGAAAAGGTTTATTTAAGGTCTCACGGTTTCAGAAGTCTTGGTCCATAGAAGGCTGGCTCCATTTCTTAGGGCTTGAGGTGAAGCAGAACATTATGGCAACAGGCTTCAGTAAGCAGAGAGCTCAAGGCATCACATCAGGAAGCAGAGCAGAGAGCAACTCCAGGCCAGATACAGAATATCTACCCTAAAGGCACACCCCCATGACCCACCTCCTCCAGCCACACCCTACCAGCCTACAATTGCCAGTAAGGGGATTATTTCCGTGATTGGGTTAAGTCTTTTATAACCCAATCATTTCACCTCAGCCTTCCCAAATTGTCTCACATGAGCTTTTGGAAACACCTCACATTCAAATTGTAATACTATCTTAAGTATAAGTACACAGTATTGTAGGGTTGGGAAGGCTCAAGAAGAAAGGTACAGCTCTCTGCAGCAATTTTCTTAGGCATATAGCAAGATAGTTACAGATTCCCTACCCTGATAATTCAGTATAATGTTAGAACAGCAGCCATAGCCATTGAAAACAATGGCTATGGGTCATTAGACCAGAAATAGAGGATGCTCCTCTAATCCTCTTCTGACACAAAGTACCAGAAGGTGGTATGTTAATGTAGTAAAGGCTCTGTCTTGATTCCTCTTTGAAAGCTGGAGACTTAAAGACAAACTTCTCAAACAGAACTGCTCTCAGATCTTTAGTTCACTTTTTCCTTGCCACGGTAAAGGCACTGGTTGAATGCTTTTTAGAAAGAAGAGGGCACATTTCTATAATGAATGGCCTTGAACTGAATTTCTAAGGAAGGAATAAAATGCAGAATTCTAACATAAACCAGTGTGTGGTAGGCAAAGAATTGCAAACCACTTGATGTAATAGAATAATTTTCTAGTGATATGATCGGTGGGAAATTGTTAGTTTGTCTTACTCTTTTATTTACACTAACTAAATTTAAAATTGAGGTAACATGCTACAATGTGTTATAAACATAGGGAGAAGTAGTAGTTGACTTGAGCATACAGATCTCCAAGGCTCATCAGTAGAAGATTTTGGTATACTATAACATATAGCTCACTTTTAAAATATGTTATTTTGAATTATTTTAATCATAAGAAGTTTAAAAGCACATGCCCTTAATAATAGCAGAAAATGCAAAGCAATTTCTTTTTCCTGGTGATAACTGGGGATTGAACCCATGACCTTGCATATGCTAGATAAGCATTCTAACACAAAGCTATGTCCCAGAAAATTGGTTCTTTGGTACCCAGGATTGAACCCAGGGGTGCTTAACTACTGAACCATATCCCAGCCCTTTTTATTTTGAGACAGGGTCTCATGAAGTTGCTTAGGGCCTCAAGAAGTTGGTGAGGCTATCTTTGAACTTTGTAATCCTCCTGCCTCAGCCATCTGAGGTGCTGGCATTATAGGCATGCACCACTGTGCTCAGCAGAAAACTGTTTTTAAACCTTGCCTTAATTCATATTTTAATGTACTAAGTAATTCGCTAGGAAGTCAAAGGAGTGTATATGTATAGTTAATACATAACCAACGTTGTTCTACAAACAACATTAGGATGTGGCAACTTCTTTTCTGCATATATTTTCAGAGTCTCAGATTTTAAAAAACATATGTAAAAGTACTGTGTCTCTCGCCCAGATTATTGAGCTAAAATGTTTTATAAGAGACCTTCAGGAGTACTTAACTATGCTGATCTTAAATTTGATACTCAAAAGGTGTGTTTTTAGAAACTTCTCACCAGAGGAAGTCCAGAAAGCCCATAAATATATGAGAAAATGCTCTATATCATTAGCTATAAGGGGAATGCAAATCAAAACTTCAATGAGATACCACCTCACTCCTGTTAGATTGGCAAAAATGAAAAATTCAAACAACAACAGATGCTGGAGGGGCTGTGTGTGGGAAAAGAGGAACACTGTTACACTGCTGGTGGGACTGCAAACTAGTTCTGCCACTATGGATAGCAGTATGGAGAATCCTCAAAAAATTAATGATGGAACCACCTTATGACCCAGCTATCCCACTTCTGGGTATTTTCCTAAAAGAGTTAGAATCAGCATATTATAGTGATATGGCTTCATCAATGTTTATAGCAGCTCAATTTGCTATAGCTAGATTATGGAACCAACCCAGATGCCCCTCACTTGATGAGTGGATACAAAACCTTTTGGTACTTATATACAATGGAATACTACTTGGCCATTAGAGAAGACGATATTATGGCTTTTGCAGCCAAATGGATGGAGATGGAAAGAATTATGCTCAGTGAAGTATCCCAATCTCAGAGACTCAAGGGCCGAATGGTATCTCTCATCTGTGGAAGCTAGAATATATGGGGAAGCAGTATGTTAGACGGCTAAGCTAACAATAACTTCAAATTGTATGGTTCTCAACACAATAGGGAGATGACTCCCTAGGATACTTGGAGGTGTAGGTAGGGGGGTGGCGGGGAGAGGGTGTAGGAAGAACTCCTAGGAGACTGGAGAATGGGAATATGGGGGAATCATCTCAGAAGGAGATCTCTGTCCTCCACAAGATAGCCATTTAACTCAGGAGTTCTTCTGGGGGAAACAGCAACAGGGGGAACCCAAGCTGGGCATCCATGATATGGCATTAGCCCTGGAGAAGGACAGTGAGAGAGAGAGAGAGAGAATCAATTTTTATTGAGTTTTTCACATGGCTTCATTGGTCTGACACTTAGTTGTGTATGTGGGTGCTGGGGTTTGAACCCATGTACTTGCGCATGCCAGGCAAGCGCCATAACCGTTAAGCCACCGCTCCAGTCCTAGCAGCATTTTAAAAAATATAACAAATGCTTTCAAGATTAACAGTATGAATAGTATTACATGCATAGTATTGTTTCATTTTTTTTAAAAAGTGTATTTTTTTCCCTATTGAGTGTTGTCTGTGAGTGAATGAAATTCCCACCATCCTTCAAGACACCTAGGGAATAGGCCTGTCTTAGTCCAAGCTGCTATAACAGAATACCTTTGATTAGGTTGGTGGCGACCTTGTAAACAGCAGAGTTTTATTTCTCACAGTGCTGGAGGCTTGGAAGTTCAAGATCAAAGCTCAAGTCGATTTGGTTCTAGTAAGGTTATGTTTCTTCAGGGATGGTATCTTCAGTTGGTAGTAAGGCTAAAGCAGCTGTGTGAGGCCTCTAATGGGCACTAATCCCATGCATGAGGGTTCCACCCCCATGACCTCCCAAGGCTTCATCTCCTAACACTACCACTCAGATGATAAGCTTTCAACATACGAATTTGGAGGCACACAAATAGACCACAGCACCAACTGCAGCAGATCCTTTCTTGAATGGCTACTGCAGGTTTGGTCAGAAGCCCAGTGTGCTATCCATTCCATCACAAGAAATCATTCAAATCCTTCTTTGAATGAAATATTTGTTAGGAGAACTATATTTGGACATTTTTCTTGGTGTATGACAAAAGATATTTTGTTAAGAATTTGGCTCAGTGGTCTCAAATTTTAAATTAATTGGTTTAGATAACTCTGGAGGTTTTTGGGGAGGTCTGATGTTCGGTCAAAGCATTTCTAGCATGCTCTGTGCTGTTTTTTTTTTTTTTTTTTTTTTTTGTTAACCACAGCACTGTTAAACGTGTCTAATAGAATAAGGAAAAAGCATAGGTTTAGGATTTGAACTCAGTTGGATATGAGACTGAAACCTGTTCTGAACAACAGTTTTGTGCTTCCTTCGTGTATAGATGCAGTTGGGGGGTTTACTTTAAGTCACACTTTTAGTTAGTATCAGAGCAGTTATTCTAACTCAGCATCTCTAGGCTGCATCCAGAGGTCTTATTGCCCCTCTCCACCTGTACCCTGCCTTTCTCCTGCACCTCACTGTAGCATGGCCAGCTTTTACTTTAATCTACCAACAGACAGGTGGTTATTCTTGATATTTTTATAGGTAATGACATTAAATTAACAAGTTAAAGATGAGCTGTAGGCAGGAATTTTAATCTCACCAGTTTCTTTATTCTTGAGAGCATTTTATTTTGCTGGATTTTAAAAAATTTGTTTTTACACCATTTAGTAGTATCTTAGGTATGATTAATAGTGCTTTTGATGTGACTCTTAACTGAACTGAACGATTATTTTAGGATTATTCAGTTACTGTTTGTCACAGTACCTATACTCAAGATCCAGATTATTAATATTAGTTTGTTTAATATGCTCTTTATAATTCTAATTCTGAATGAAGAATTCTGTGGGTCATCTCTCTCTACTTTTTTCTCCCTCACCTTTTTTGGTTTTGTTTTGTTTAAGAGCTTTTTGGAGATAATAAACACAATAAAGCTGCCGCTATTCTATTTTCATTAGAGATGATTTCAATTTTAAAATATATGAAACTTTAGCACAAGATTAAAGGCAGTTCAAAAAAGGATATGGAGTGTATGGAAAAGGGACTAAACGACAAGAATTGGCTTAATTTTTTGTCATTCTATTTTGGGAAAAATTTTAAGTATTGTTTATATCTGTTTTAATCACCTGTATTTATTGTATTCATTTGGGCTTAAAAAACAAAACCCCAAAATTGTTAATAGCTGAATATGTAATCTTAATGACATTGGTTTCATCCTACCATTTCCAACAACTTATTAATACACTGTGGTTTTGGCATCATTGTATAAGAATATAATTATTATTTATTAAGGAGTTGAGTTGTTTTATGATTATAAATGTGTATAAGGTAGCAATATGATATGCATTTGATACTGAACCATAATTACCCCCCACATTGCCCACACCCCAGTCTCTTTAATTCTTCTATAGTATACCCCATAACAGATATGTCTGTTATATCTATCTATTTATCTATCTGTCTATCTAGTCTAAATGCTGAATAGCCTATAGTCACTTAGATAGATGTATAAAAGATTGTGAATTTTCCAGAATTATGTGATTGCATTAGTGTTATTTGACTTCTGGGAGCGCAGGTAAAGAGTATGGTACATTGTTGATTGTCTCCCTAGGTACTTCCCTATCTTTCTTCCGTTTCCCATCCCCCTGCCTCTTCTCCCCCCTCCCCCATGTCTGTGGTTCCCCCTAGATTATGTGTTGCTGTGCCTTTGCTGGGTCTAATACATGAATTTCACAAACTTTCACCCAAGCCTAGGTTGTGCTTTAGTCTCCACAAATGAGGGGAAAACATTCAACCCTTAAGTCTCTGGGTTTGGCTAACTTCGCTCAGCATGATTTCTTTCATTGCCATCCATTTACCTTCAAAGGCCACAATATTATTGTTTCTAATAGCTGAGTAGAACTCCATGGTATATATACACACACCAGAGCTTTTGGTGAGGGCATCTGGGTTGAATCCATAATCTGGCTATTATAAATTGAGCTGCTGTGAACTGAATGTGTTTGCTGTGTTGCTGTGATGTGCTGATTCTAACTCCTCTGGGAAAATACCCAGAAGAGTGATAGCCGGTTTGTTCAGTGGCTCCATCCTTCATTTTTTTGAGGAGTCTCCATACTGCTTTCCAGTCTGCAGTTCCACTAACAGTGTGCTAGTGGTAATTACTTTGTTTAAATGCTATTCAGTTGGTGCCTACTGACAAGTCAGAGATCCCCAAAGGGTAGCTAAAACATTGATATATCAGACCACGATGACTCAGTGAAAGTTCTGGTACCTTATAACTAAGAACACAAAGAGAAAGCCTGACACACAGTCGGAGTTGTGAGCAAGTTATGCAGTTTTCAAATCTGTCCCAGTATATAAAACCGTTTGCATTTAGTGCTTACCTCAAAGAACTGCATATTATTGTGATCTGTCCCCGATGAACCCACAGTGTTCGTCCAAGCCCCTATGAATGCTGTCTTCCTAGAAGGAGTTTAAAGCATTCCTTAGGAGGCCAGTAATTTTCTAGTGGAATACTTACAGGTATGATGGAGAAAAAGATTTCTTAAGATGCTTATTGTCTATTCCTAACTTATTTCTCTAATATTACTTGGGAGCTAATTTTTCTCATATACCATAGCTCTCAGCATGTTCCAGAATTATTGTCAGGTATGTTTTACTGGTATGTTGACTAGCAAGTCAACATACCAGTAAAACATATGATATTCTACAGTGACCTTAGAGGCACTGTTATTTACTCATGGATGGTAATTTGGAATAGTATTGTCCCCAAATTTTCTGAAAACAAGGAGCCTTTAAATAAGAAAGTAAATAGCATAAGCAAGGGGCTGGAGCAGTGGCTTAGCAGTTATGGCACTTGCCTGGAATGTATAAGTACACAAGTTCAAACCTCAGCACCATGTATACGACGAAGTCTCAGAGCACCAAAAGCGACATGCAAAACTAAATAAAATTGATTCTCTCTCTCTCACTCTCTCACTATCCCTCTCAAAAAAAAAAAAAATAGAATAAGCAAGCTCTTTTAAGTGTTCATCAACTAAGAATGTGTAAGGAAATTCAGCAATGTTCTTGAATGAATTCATGTTTTATTAACTTCATTATATCAGCTTATATTAGACAACAGTTCTGTATGGGTGAGACATTCTGGTTAATGTATTGTTAATGCATAGTCCATGTGTATAAATTTAAGAACACCTTGTCATAACTTTACTCCAAAGTTGGGAATGATTATAGGCTGTGATTATAGGCTATTCAGCATTTAGACTTGCTATATAGGAATCTTAGATATGTTTGAAGTAAATACATTTTTAAAGTATTTAATAGTTATGGTCATATACTTCTATTGCTAAAATAAGATAATATATCTCCCCATATTTGAATAATGGAGGTATCTTTATTTTTTTATTTGTTAAAAATGGTCTTACAGTTAGGAGGGAATCATTATCAAACAATCAAGAACAAATGTATAATGACAGAGCAAGCCAAGACTGATGCCATTCCATGGTTTCCCCCCTTGGGTTCCCCATGGTTCCATGTTTCCCACTGTTAAACCACTATGTTAAATGGATTGCTCATGGAAGTCGAAGGTTCCTCTTTGAGTTGATTCCCCCATACTCCCTCCCTCCGGTCTCTT
The DNA here is from genome assembly GCA_004027875.1 of Aplodontia rufa. Classification (NCBI taxonomy): domain Eukaryota; kingdom Metazoa; phylum Chordata; class Mammalia; order Rodentia; family Aplodontiidae; genus Aplodontia; species Aplodontia rufa. Next base: position 23,430 of record PVKS010003440.1, on the reverse strand, counting down.
TGATATCTTTCCTATTCCCTTCCCCCCACCCTATATCCCCCAGTATCCTAGGCAAGGTTCCCCCTGTTCGTGTAAAAATACAGACATGTTGAGGTTATTATTAGCTTAGCCATCCATCATACTGTTTCCAGTTGTATTTTAGCTTCCACAAATGAGAGAAAACATTTGGCCCTTGAGTCTCTGAGTTTGAGATATTTCACTCAGCATAATTTTTTCCATCAATGGAGGTATCTTTAAATTATTATTTCTGGAACAGCATTTCCCAAGCAGATATTCTAATCATGTTAATTTTGGGGAAAAAGAGGTTCCATAGTAAATAAGTTCCTATTTTCCCTTCGAGCTTCACAACGTATACAACATAGAGGTCTTAAGAAGTTCAGAAGCTTGCCACTTTCCCCTACATCACTGGCTGTTGGAATCAACCCTCCTTTTCAAGGGGGTACATAGTTTGATTACACAAACCTGCTGCAGGAAATACTGCATCAGACTACAGGATGCTCTCATTCAGGCAGTTTTCCCATCACTGAAAAGCAGCAGTGAGGATTTAATCAACTCGAATAAGATAGACTTGTTATGTTCGTGCACATACTCAAGATCCACATTCTGATTGACTTGTGTTTATGCTGGAAAAATATTATGGTATGCATTTTTTCTTTTTATATACTTAGCTTAATTTCTTACTGCATTCCAGTCTTTGTTCTGTAGTATTGATTTTAAGTTTTATTCTGTAAGTAATTTTTGTATGTATATTTAGAAGTTATTTCATAAACTAATAAAGCAGCACAAAAGGGTACAGTGTTGAAAGGTCTTAATTTCTGAGTGAAATCTGTTTAACAAAACAATCTTTTTCCACCCAAATCATAGTGTAAAGGCAGCTGCAGTCAGCTGACAGCTTGTGGTTATGCTCTGATTTACTTGGGAAGGAGGAGGTTGTACTATTTTAAATGCATAATAGAGCATTCGCTTCGTCATCTGGAAGCAGAGATGAAAGAAGCTCAGGGGAAATGAGAGACATCAGTGTTGTTCATGTGGAAGGGAAGCTTTTGTGGCATATTATCAGATACCAGTGCATATTGAAGAAAAAAATCTGTTAGGGATGCACGTCACCAGATGTATTTTGCTTTCAAGAGTGGTAGACCAATCAAATAAGAACCAGATAAAAGCCTGAAAAAAGATGCTCAGAAGGACCCTGAAGTTATTCTTCATGCTTCACTGCCCTTTACCTCTCTTGGTACCTTCCAGAGAAATCAGTATAGATGTATTTTTAGCTTGCCGTTTCCAGCATCAATATGACAACATGATTCTGTCTTTATATCAGTAAGCAGCTTCTGCTATGTTTTCCTATTTTCTACTAGCTACAATTTACAAAGGATGTCACAGCTCTGGTAAGAAATGCACAATAGCCATTTCCTTGCTCTTTAATTCGTGTTTTATAGAGATTTGTAATAAGCCAACCTATTAAAATTGGTAAGTTTGCTTAGAGAAATCCCTTCACAATGTTAATCTTACTAATTTGCAGAAGGTGTTTGTGGTGTTTTCCTTCTTTTTTATGTTTGTTTGATTTTCTTTTGTATACTCTATATAACTGGTATGAAAGCATATTATTTGTTTGCATAAATATTTTTCAAGTTTCTCATTCTCTTTCCCTAGTACTTTGCTGTTATGTTATGTTACCTTACCTTATGTTTGTGGCTGCAATTGAGCTTTTCAAGCTGTCTAATGCAAAGACAGGATGTGATAATAGTCTTGAGTTAAGGTTGTTTTGATTAGGGAAAGATAATGTTACCACACCTAACTCTCAGATGCTAAACATAGTCCTGGGTTGCACTGATGAGCTGTTTTGTAGTCTCTGTAGTTAATTCTAGTTTTTAAATTTATTTGAATATTGCAGTTTTATAGTTGATAAAAATAATTTGAGTTGCATGCTTGCCTGTTAGTAGTAAAGTTCTTTTTATAAGTAGAGGAGACCAAATAAATTTACATAATATAAATTTGCATAAACTTAAAATAAAAATGTAAATTATATACAGAAAGATGAATTACCTCTTCCCCTGTTTTTGGCCTTTACTACATGTGCTTAATTTCTTAAATATGTGTATTCTGCTATTTTAAATATTAAAATATTTAGCATGGCTATTGAAGGGCTTAATTTATCAAAATGGATTAGGGATTCTGGAATGGTTCATTGACGGTACACTTCAATAAATTATATTTAATTTATGATTGTAGTAGTACTCAAAATATATTTGATTAAGATTTTTAATATTTTCACCTCTCTGTCAAAAAAAAGTCTTTTGCTAGTATTTATTAGGCAGCCATTTAACCTGTCAACTGCTGAGAAATCACAAAGCTTTGGGTAGAATTTTAGAAGCAACATGGGTATATATTTTATTGGTTAGGGAAAATTTGATGTTGCCTTACATTTTTTGAGAAAATAAGTAATCTTAATCCATATTTGTTGTAAATTCTACAATTTATTTGATTTCTGCAAGAAAAGCTCTTTTCTAGATTTGTGGAACACCCCTATGTTGTGTTTGCATGCATGCTATAGTGAGTGTCATTCAGGAACAAGGTTAATTAGTAAAATAAAATAGTGAAATACAAACATGGGAATTGTTTTATGAATTTGAAGTGATACTTTCTCTCATTTCCATATAGGCATATTCTCAAGATGCCTACTTGAAAGGCAATGAAGCCTACAGTGGCAATGCCCGTAATATACCTGAACCTCCACCAATTTGCTATCCCTGGTTGCCATCTGCACCTTCAGCCATGGCACAGCCAGTTGAAATATCTCCTCCAGACTCATCATTGAGCAAACAGCAAACTAGTACACCTGTCCTGACACAACCTGGCAGGGCCTACAGAATGGAAATACAAGTGCCTCCATCTCCAACAGATGTTGCAAAATCAAACACAGCAGTATGTGTTTGCAATGAAAGTGTAAGGACTATCATTGTGCCTTCTGAGAAGGTTGTAGACTTGTTGCCCAATAGAAACAACCATACAGGTCCTTCACACAGAACTGAAGAAGTAAGGTATGGTGTAAGTGAACAGACCCCTTTAAAAATAGCATCAAGAACCACATCACCACCATCATCAATTCCTGCTGCCCATCTTATTCATCAGACTGCAGGTTCCAGGTCATTAGAATCTTCTGGAATTTTACTTAAATCTGGAAATTACAGTGGACATTCTGAAGGAATCTCAAGCAGTAGATCTCAAGCTGTGGAGTCTCCTTCTGTAACTGTTAATCACTATTCTCCAAATTCCCATCAGCACATAGACTGGAAAAACTATAAAACTTATAAAGAGTATATTGATAATAGACGATTGCATATAGGATGTCGGACAATTCAAGAAAGATTAGATAGTTTAAGAGCAGCATCTCAGAGCACTACAGATTATAACCAGGTGGTACCAAACCGCACTTCTTTGCAGGTACGACGCCGAAGCACCTCCCATGATCGAGTGCCCCAGTCTGTTCAGATTCGGCAACGAAGTGTGTCCCAGGAAAGACTGGAAGATTCTATGCTAATGAAGTATTGTCCAAGGAGTGCATCTCAAGGAGCACTGACATCCCCACCTGTTAGTTTTAGTAATCATAGAACTCATTCGTGGGATTACATTGAGGGACAGGGTGAAACTTTAGAAAATGTTAAATCTGAAAGTCAAATACCTGATTCAAATGGGGAGCGAAAACAGACTTATAAGTGGAGTGGGTTTACTGAACAGGATGATAGACGAGGTATTTACGAAAGGCCCAGACAGCAAGAAATTCATAAATCTTTTCGAGGTTCAAATTTGACTGTGGCTCCCAGCGTTGTTAATTCTGATAATAGGCGAATGACTGGTAGGGGAGTGGGATCTGTGTCACAATTTAAAAAAATTCCACCAGATCTAAAAACACTGCAGTCCAACAGAAATTTTCAAACTACTATTGGAATGTCACTGCCTCGGGGTATTTCACAAGACAGGTCACCTCTTACAAAAGTCCGGAGTAATTCTCTGAAAGCACCTTCTACGCAAGTCACAAAAATATCATTCGGCCAGAACTCATTGGCTTCTGTCAAAGACCAAAGACCAGCAAATCACTTGCATCAAAACAGTTTATTGGATCAGCAGACATGGTTCAGAGCTGAAAGCACTCCTGATCACCAAGTGGAGACTGGGAAGTCCCTATCGTTATCTGGAGCTTCTGCTAAGCCTTGCACTCAGATAAGTGAGAACTTGGGCACTTCAGATATAGAACTATCTGTCATTCAAAGGAATCAAGATCTAAATTTACAAGAGACTGAACTTCAGCAATCAACTACTTTAGATAATAAAGAAACTGTCATCCTAAGAGAAAAACCTCCATCTGGTCGCCAAACACCGCAGCCTTTAAGGCATCAGTCTTATATCTTGGCAGTAAATGACCAGGATACCGGCTCAGATACCACCTGCTGGTTGCCAAATGATGCACGTAGAGAGGTCCACATAAAAAGAATGGAGGAAAGGAAGGCCTCAAGTACCAGTCCGCCTGGCGATTCCTTGGCTTCCATCCCATTTATAGGTGAGATCATTTAGAGTCATTGACTTATATGTCAACTGTGTAAGAAATTTTATCAGAAAAGTATAATTTGTAGTTCCACAGGCATAGAAATTTGCAATGTGATTTTTAAAACATTTGTTCTGAATTTTACAAGTTGTGCTTCAACCAAAGAATAATCTTTTATTCTTAAAATTATTTGTGGTATAAATGTTCCTTTTTTTTAAAGAGCTTATATCTAGTACTCATTCATTATTTTAATTTTGATGAAACAAATTTCTACCATCTGAGGCCAGGAGATTTAGCAAACCAATTGTACCTAGATGTTGATTCATCTGAGTCAAAATACATGTGGAATAGCTTTGGCACTTAGCATTGCATCTCCTGTTATGATCTTCCCTGTGCATCCCATCTGCTGCCACACTGGCCTTCTTGCTGTGTGGAACATGCCAATTGTGCCCTACAGGGCTCTGCTGCTGCCAGTTCCCAGTCCTGGATCACATTCCACAGATAATCACAAGGCTCTCTCCCTCCCTATTTTGTTTGAGCCTCTGCTCAGATATTACCTTATCCAAACAGACTTTCCTGTCCAACCTATCCAAAATAGGTTCCTATGCATATCTACAGAGGCTACTTTGTATTTTTTATTACATGTTTCTTTGTAGAACTAAAATGTGAAGTACGTGAAAATTGAGATTTTAAATCTTTGGATTACTTTGATGTCCCTAATCCCTAGAACACTGCCTGGTGTAGAAAAGGTGCTTACTCCATAAATATTTGTTGAAATGATGGCTGAATGATAATTTCAAGATGATATTTAAATATATAGCAGAAACAAAGTTCTCTTAATTACTGTACAACTCTATGATGTAATTGAAAACATGATTATGATACATGTCCTTAGTATTATCTTCACTTAATAAATAATAAATTTAAGCTATAGAGAGATGATATAACTTTCCTAAAAGCACACAGTTAAATGGTAAAGACAGGGGACTCCAGTTTAGCTTGATCCTGCTTGATCAGAGAGCACAACTCTGAGAGCACTATTTGTACAGAGTGCATTGTGAAGAGCACCCACTGAAGTTGTATGACACTGGGGCCTTGCTTTGCCCCCAAGGTACATCCTACTCACCCTGGTACCTCATAAGTTTACAAAGAATTTTCCATAATTTTATGATATAATATGCTTTTTTAAAAAAAGAGACAATTTTTATTTAGTTTTTCATGTGGCTTTTGTTGCTTGGATGTTTGGTTGCGTATTTGGTGCTGCAGTTTGAACCCTCGTACTCACGCATGGCAGGCAAGCACTGTAACCACTGAGCCATCAGTCTAGCCCCTAGTGTGCCTTTTTTTTTTTTTTTTTTCTAGAGAAACTTCAGTCTGTTGAGCTATTAGGGATATCGGGTGACACAATCCAAATCAACTTTAAAGGTTACACATAAATTAGATTTCTGTGAATATAATGTATTCAAGTTGTAAACATTGTGGGGAATCTCAACCAAAATAGTACTTGTGCTCATATCTTTAAGACCAAACTCAGTAAATAGTAGAATCTTGAATTTTGTTATAGTCTGAAGTTGATAAATTATGTACAATAGATATTTTATAGACAGCAACTGAAGACTAATGATTGTTTTATGACTTCTTAAAATATGCAGTCCTACTGCCTGCTGTTGTATTTCATAAACTTACGAAATCTTATCAGGACAGTATATCATATTTTTTTCCTACATAATAAGAGTGCTAAAATCAGGTACAATGGAGTAGTAAAAGGTGTGCTCAGGAGGCTGAGGCAGGGGGATCAGTTAGCCCACTAGAAGTTAAAGGCCAGCTTGGGCAACACAAGGAAATGCTGTCTCAAAAAAAGTTGGGGGGCTGGAGCCATGCCTCGGTGGTTGCGGCATTTGCCTGACATGTGCAAAGATACGAGTTCAAACCCCAGCACCATATATACAACAAAGTCTCGGAGCAACAAAAGCCACATGAAAAACTAAATAAAATTGATTCTCTCCCACTGTCCCTCTCTCTTAAAAAAAAAAAAAAAAAAGGCTTTTTATACCTGTTGCTCATTTCCTTAGGACTTAAACTGAACATATACCTCAGAAGGCAAATAAAAAGAAAGGATTAATCATAGTTAAAGTTATTTTTAAGACAGTCTATTGGTGACATTTATTCTCCTTTTCCTTTAAAGACAAAGAAAAATCTCAAAGGTTTTGAACATAGGTTTAAGAGGTATAGATTGACTTTTTGCAGTGAATGTCCTCTATGGTAGGAATTGTAACAGAACCTATTTAGTCTATTCAGTTTCCATATTTTTAGTAAAATTATATATATACAAGCTGTTATTATTTTGGAAGACATATTTAATTTTATATTAGTCACCATTTCTTCCAATTTATACAGATTTATCCCTTCTCTAATAGTATATAGTTTACTCCGTTATTCACCTAATAACTAATATTATAATGTTAACATACCATAAAATGTTTATCATGTTATTTGAGGATGAAGTAGGATTACCTCTTCTTAGCAGGGGTGAAATAGAAAACAAAATTATAGCAAAGAAATGGTTATTCTGCCACAGTCTTTGGAAGAAAGTTCTGATAATTTCACTGAATTGTATAAATTTATTCTCAAGTATAATCATGAAATTTAAACTACATTGATTATGTGCTTCTTTCCAGAGTGATTATTCATCTGTGAGAAACAATCCTTCTGCCTCAGTTCATGTTAGAAAGGTTTTTTCCTTTGTATTCCAACCCGTAGAGTCAGGCACAGGATGTTAGGGGGAAAGGTACATGTTTGTCAAAGGGAGCTGGAAACAAACTCTATTCTGTGCTTTTGTTCCTTTGTTGTTTTTATTTTTAATTGACACTAATTATACTTATTGTAGGGTACAGTGTGATATTTTGATAATGCATACATTGTGTAATGTTCAAATCACTTTACGCATTCAAAAATAGCTACATATTTTGAGATACGTAATTTATTATTATTAAGTATAGTTATACTTATTCCTCTTATCTAACTATGACTTTATCAACCTGCACTGTACCTTCTACTTTCTCTTGCCTCTGGTAATCATTATTCTACTCCTATGAGATCAACTTTAGATTCTACATGTGAGTGAGTTCAGATGGTATTTGTCTTTTGGTTCCTGGATTGTTTCGTTTAACATAATGTCCTTTCAAGCTAATCCATGTTGTTGCTAATGACAGAATTTTATCTTTTTAGGGCTGCATAATATTCTGTTGAGTGCATATACCATATTTTCTTTACCATTCATCCAGTGATTGATATGCAGTAGTGAGAAAGCCAAATCATATAGTAGTTCTATTTTACACACTTTGAAAAACCTCCATATCATTTTGCATAATGGCTATGCTAATTTGCATTTCCACTAACGGTGTGAAAAAATACCGTTTCTCCATCCTCACCAACACTTATGCTTTGTCTTTTGGATAATAGCTATTCTCACTGGAGTAAGGTGGCATTTCATTGTGATTTTGATTTGCATTTCTCTGATGATTAGTGGTGCTGGGTGGCAATTTGTATGTCTCCTTTTGAAAAATGTGTTCAATCTATTCAAGTATTTTGCCCGTTTTTTAGTTTGTCTTTTCTATTGCATTCCTTATATATTTTGGGTATCAACACCTTGTAATATGTATAATTTGCAAGAATTTTCTTTCGTTCTGTCCGTTGTCTCTGTTGAATGTTTCCTTTACTCTGCAGAAGCGTCTCAGTTTGTTGTTGTCCATTTGTCTGTTTTGCCTTTGTTGCCTCTGCTTTTAGGCTGTCTAGAAATCTCCTTGTCCAAACTAATGTCATGCGAAGTTTCTCCCTCTGCTTTCTTCTAATAATTTCATGTTTTACAGTTAAGTCTTTAGTCTATTTTGAAAAATTTTTTGATTTTTAAATGTTTGGTGTTTGAATAATAGCTCTAACAATTATAGATAAAATTTCACAATCTGTTTGCTTGATTTTTGTACATTTTTTTTGACCTGTGAAATCTTAGCTATGTTTCCAAAATATGAATTGATTTAAAAAAACATAGTAAAAAACTCTTAATCAGATACAAATAATCAATACATACAATCTGTGGAAAACAGTGTTTTCCAAAATATGACAAAATTTTTGAACATTTAGTCTTAGATTTTTTTACAGGTTAAGAAACAGTGATGATACTGGAGTTTTTTGTTTGTTTGTTTGTTTGTTTGTTTGCTTTCTTTTTAAAGAGAAAGGGACAATGAATGAGAACAATTTTATTTAGTTTCTCATGTGGATTTCGTTGCTTCAACTCCATTGAGTATGTGGTGCTGGGGCTTCAAACCTGCATCCTTGTGCATGCCAGGCAAGCGCCTTAAACACTGAGCCACTGCTCCAGCTGCAACACTGAAGTTTTTTTTTTTTAAACACTGAAGTTTTAAAAAATATATGCAGAACTTCAGTGTCCTTTACCTTCTCTTTATTATGGAAGAGTGAAGTAAATTAAGGCTTCATGTCTTAAGGAAGTTCTTTGATTATAATTCAGTTTAATATGAAAGATTGATAATAGCACTTCATAATAACAAGTTTATGGCCCTAATAGTTCATAAATATGTGTTTTGCATGTGTTAGTTTAAATATCTTAATGTAATAAATACCATGCCTAGGATAAAGATGACAGATTATTTTCATGTGACAGAATATTTAAATTTATTTTTAAATCTAGAAATTAGTTGAATGTGAGAACCCAATGGTTTTAAATATGAGAATGAAAAATTTTTATTTTTCCGTTGAATACATAAATGTCTATTTTTTTACCTTGGAAAATTAGATAAACCTGAATTATTACATAATCTGCACATTGATGATAATATCTTAGGGCTTTAAAATTTAAATTAATTTCAACAAAAGTAGCATTTTTAACATAGAAGAAATGTTCATATTTTCAAAGGGAGTGAGAATTTTATTTATCAGTATAATTAATAAATATAAGATAATTGTGTATTTTAGAAGGATACTTACCTTTTCTTTTTCTCCTTTTAGCGTACTAATAAAAGGAATATATTGTAAAGAATGCAAATAGTACAGAAATGGGTAAACCCAACTGCTTTGCCTCTTTTCCTCCATTTAATCCTACTCCCTAGGAGAGAGGAGTGTCCTTCTACCCCTATTTGGAAATATACTTAAGACCAAAATTATTTAGATTCAATGTGTTTCAAAAATATCTTTTATACAGTATCTCCTGTGTCTGGTTTACTTTGCTAAACAAAATGTCATCCATATCATGACAACAGGTTTTCTTCTTTTTTTCTGTGGATGAATAGTGTGCCATTGAGTATCTACATCAAGTTTTCTTTATCCATTCTTCATTTAAAGCAGTTAGGTTGATTCTAAATCTTGGCTGCTGTGAGTAGTGCTGTAGTAAATATGGGTGCACAGTCATCTTTCTGATATAGTAATTTCTTTTCGTTTAGCTGTGTACCCAGTAATTGCTAGAGTATGTGATAATTCTATTTTTAGATCTCTGAGGAACCTCTGTACTGTTTTCCATAATGGTTGTGCCTAATTTACATTCCTGCCAAAAGCATTCCCTTTTCTCCACAGCCTTGATAGCATTTGTTATTATTTGTTGTCTTTTTGATAATAGCCATCCTAAACTGAGGTGAGATATACATTGGATGCCAAAAGACAAATACCATAGGGTCTTGCTCATATATAATATTTTAAATAGCCTTATAGAAGTAGAGAGTGAAATAAATAATGGTTACCAGAGACCAGGGAGTGATGAGGGGAGGGAAAAAGAGGGGGGCAATTTGTCAGTGGGTAGAAAATTTATGTAGATACAAGGAATAACTTCTTTTTAAAAAAATATGGTAACTCAGTGGTAGAGTGCTTAACCTGGCATGTGTGAGGACTTGGGTTCAAACCCCTACACCACATACACAACTGTCAGAGAAACAAAGGCCAGATGAAAATATAAATAAAATTGATATTCTCTCTTTCTCTCTCTCTCCCCCCTCCTTCCCTTTAAAAAAATAATTTTTATTGGTACATAACAGTTATAGTGGAATTTGTTGTGGCATGTACATTCAGATAACATAATTTGGTTGGTTTTAGAGAGGAATAACTTCTGATGTTCTGTTACACAGCAGGGTGACTATAATTAATAATAATATATTGTATGTTTCAAAATATCTAGAAGAGAGATTTTGAATGTATCAAAAATGAATAATGAGTGTATGAGATGATAATCACCTCAATTTGATCATGCTTTAATATATGTATTAAAGCATCAGTTGTACCCTATAAATATGTACAGTTATTTGTCAGTTTTAAATAATATCTTTCAAAATGTAGTAAGTCAAAAGAGGTTGAATTAATACCACCAGGAAATCTAGGCTCATAAATAAAAAAATCTGCCTTTGATATTTAATGTTTAATCTATACACAATTTAATTTCATTCCATGTTTTATTCTAAAACAAAATTTTAAATTACTGCATAATGTACCATATCATCCTCCTGAAAGGTTTATTCCATAGCATCTCATGATACCCTTCAATCAATGTGATAACCACATATGCCTAGGGATTGTTTCTTGGTTTTGAGTTATGTTATTTTACAGGAGTGTCATAATAGTTTTTAAAATAACCTTTTATATATTTTTCTCCATATCAGTTTGTTCAGTGGATCTCATAACCATTCTATGAGTAGGATGCTTTTGCCACAAAAATCTGTTTAAACTATTAATACAGTTATACAGCATAAGCCAGTTAGTCTCTAGAGAATATAGTATTTTCCCATTCATTTCAATAGTTATGAATCATTATAGGATTATGAACATCATACTCCACAGAACCAACTTAATGTATATCTATGTGTCATATGAAGAAACTTAAATATCTGATATTTTAAGTTCTAATAATAGCTTTAAATACTACAAATTTTAGTATAAATTTTTATCTTCATTGAATTAGTTTAGAAACCTCATCTCCTTGCTTTTGGAGACAGGATTATTAGATTCTGTCATGAAAATGAACCATCATGTACTTAGTAAAAGTGACTCATAGAGAGATTTTCAAAATGTTTTCTTTTGCTAAAATGTACAGATGTTTTTAATAAAAATTGTAAAACCAGAGAAGCTTAAGATATTCAGAATTTACTGATTTAGTCATAAAGTGAAGATATTATATTATACTTTTGTAAGCATGAGCCCTCTTTATTGTAATACTGCTGATCATTAAGATATGATACAGGATTTTTAAAATTTGGTCAGAATTAAAATAGCTTGACCTGGGGGTGGAGCTGTGGCTCAGTGGTTATGGCACTTGCCCAGCATGCGCCAAGTACAAGGGTTCAAACCCCAGCACCCACGTACACAACTAAGTGTCAGAGCAATGGAAGCCATGTGAAAAACTCAATAAAAATTGGTTCTCTCTCTCTCTCTTTCTCTCTTTCTCTCTCTGTCCTTCTCTCTTTAAAAAAAAAAAAAAAAAAAGCTTGACCTGAGTCAAAGGATCAAAACCTGTTTATCATTATAATGTAAAGGATATTATGAGGAATTTAATTTTAAAGATCATAGTTCCACAATTCTATTAAATTACATTATCTTGGCCTAAATTTTAGAATTTATATCACTAATGCTTTTACAAGAGAAATTTTGACTAAGGTTTTGTTCATCATGGAAAGACAAACACAGAGCAGGATTTCAGGTATCACACTGGTTGAAAATTCCTTCCTAAAGCTTTGCAACTTTACACAACTTAATTAATCTGTCTTGGTCTTCTGGGAAATAGTATTTCTTATGACTTCACAAGTATTAGAGGAAATAATAACAAGTAAAGTATTTAGAAGGGTGCTAATATCTAGTAAGTACTATTAATATGTTGGCTGTTGTACATGAATATAAATTTGTATATGATAGATGGGCTTTGGGAAACTTAAAATTCCTAGTACCTAGAAAATACCCATGTTTCTACAAGGTTAGAAGGGCATCTGTTCAAGATGGCAAATGAGAAAGGTCAAAACCAACATCTACCTGGGAAGGAGGGTGCCTGTTTGTGACTTACCAAAAGGTACCAATTAGATTAGCAGTGTCCCTGGTATTGTACGTCTGACAGCTATAGACTGAACTTTATTGTCTTTCTACAAAAATTTAAGATAAATTTGTTTGGAAATTGGAGGTAGGAGGGAAGATGTGAAGAACAAACTTTTGAAAGGTAAACCTTAGCCAGATCACCTTGGTTAGCTTCCTGAATTGATAATTGTAATGCATTTAACATTTGTAAAGTAATTTTTAGGGTGCTTGATGATTATTGCGCTGTTTTGATAAGTTTTAACTTCTGAATGACTAAAAATTTGGGTACCTTGATTATCAGTTTGTAGAAGAAGCAACTCATTTAATTTCTTATACCATATTCTGAGAATTATTTGGAATTACTAGAGTAATAGCACTGTGTAAAGAGATTTTTAGCAGATCAAATATGTCATTTATTGGTGCTTAGGTGGGTAAGTATTAAAATCTTTGTTTTAGTAATGTTATTGGCTATGATTATATTATTGATAACATTTGGATTATTTAATATTCCAATGTTTATCTTCCTGTTTCTTATAGATGAACCAACTAGCCCTAGCATTGATCATGATATTGCCCATATACCTGCTTCTGCTGTTATCTCAGCCTCTACCTCTCAAGTCCCCTCCATAGCAACAGTTCCTCCCAGTCTCACAACTTCAGCTCCTCTAATTCGACGTCAGCTTTCCCACGACCAAGGTACATTTAGAGTGGTCATACAAATCATATTTTAGAATAGTATGACAAACTGATCTTTTCACTTTTAAAAGAATCTGGAAACTACTCATAAATGTATGAATGTTGGATTGTAATTACAGACTCTGTTGGACCTCCTAGCCTGGATGCGCAGCCCAACTCAAAGACAGAAAGATCAAAATCATATGATGAGGGTCTGGACGATTATAGAGAAGATGCAAAATTGTAAGTCTTAAGTGTATTATTTGAAATATTTGTATGTGGGTGGGTGTTCTATACAAGTTTGGTATATAGAAACAATTTAAGGTTGCCAGTATTTTCTAACTTCATGAAATTAAAAATGCAAATAAAAAAATGAGATATAAGTTGTTACTTGGTAATATATCCAATTGGATTTTTAAAAACAATTTTAAGTCAGTAGTACACAAACATTGTATGTATATATATATACACACCAATACTTCTCTCATCCTATACCTGCAACCTCTCAATAACACTCAAACATAACTATGTATTTTCTTGTATATAATTCTAGAGCTATTTTGTGTGTAAAATCATTTATATACACTTTCATGTGTTTGTGATCTAATTATTTTGGTAAACAATTAATAGTTGGTATGCACACAGATCATGAGATCCTTCAGGTGAAATATTCTTAATACATTCTTATTCATGTTTGCCTAATTTTCTATTGAATAGTTATATTTAATCCATATTTTAGATTGTATTAGTAGAAATTTAATTGCTCACATCTTACGATACAGTTATTGACTATATTGTATACAGTTAATTTAGAACATGTGTGAGTATAAGGGATAATATGATTGTTACATCAAGGGATGTGTGTATTTTTTAATATCTGCTGTCGGTTGCTTTCAGTGAAAGATTATATCAAAGCACATTCCTACCAGCTAGGCACAGAAATCTCCATTACTGTCACCAATGTAGTGCATTGTTTTTTATTTTTAAAGTAAATCCAATGGTATCATAGTTTTAATTGGAAACTTATCAATTGAATATCATTTCATATATTTAACATATTTTTATTTTTCCTGAACTGCTTTTGCATGTCTTTTGCCAGTTTTCTGCTGGTTTTTCTTTCTTTTTTTTTATCGGTTCAACATCATCTTACATAATGAAGAGATTTGTTGATTCACATTCATACTTGCGTGACAGAGTAGCTTAAACCTGATCCTTGTTCAGGATCTGCCCCATTTCACCTACTTCCCCATCTGTTGTCTCCTCTGTAATTCCCCCATGTTACGGATACAAATGACCATATACATGTATTTTAATTCTTGAAATGGCTAGATTTATATTCCTACCTGAGTATATTTAGGCTTCTCATGGGAGTCAAGTGTACTCTGCAGTATTGAAAATTCCCCTTTTCCCTCCTACCTCTTCTCCCTCCCACTTGATGGGTGTCTTCCCACAACTTATTACTTCAAATTTGGTGGGTCTATTAAATAAACTTTAATCCTGTTAGATTTTACTCTAGCTGCATAATTTAGCTATTATAAATTGAGCTGCTATACACATTGATGCAGCTGTCTCTCTATGCTGATTCTTGCTCTTCTGGGAAAATATCTAGGAGTGGGATAGCTGGGTCTTATAGTGGATCCATCCCTAGTTTTTTGAGGAGTCTCCACACTGTTTTCTAGAGTGGCTGTACCAGTTTACAGTCCCACCAACAGTGTTAGTGTTCCTTTCTCCCCACAACCCCTCCAGCATCTGTTATTGTTTGTATCTTCATTTTTGCCATTCTGACTGGAGTGAGGTGGCTCTCACTCTTGATTTGCATTTCTCTGATTGCTAATTATATACAACATTTTCTCGTGTGTCTATTGGCTTTTTGAACTTTGTTGAGAAGTTTGTTTAGTTCCAGAGCCCATTTATTGATTGGAGTGTTTGTGTTTTTGGTGTTAAGTTTTTTGAGTTCTTTGTATATTTTGGATATTAGCCCCCTGTCAGAGAGGTAGCAAGCCATGATTTTCTCCCATTCTGTAGGTTCTCTCTTGACACTGTTGATTCCTGGTTTCAATTTTTATACTATAGGAGTTTTGTTAAGGAAAAAGATGCCTGTACCAATATGGTCAAGTGTTGATCCTATTTTCTCCTCTAATAAATATATGGTAGCTGGTTTAATTCCTAGTTCTTTGATTCATTTCAATTTTATTTTTGTGCATAGTGAGAGATAAGGATCTAATTTCAGTTGTCTGTGTGTGGCTATCCAGTTTGTCCAGCTCCATTTATTGAATAGGTTCTTTCTTCCAAGCTATGTTTCTGCCCCCCTTTGTCAAATATCAGATGGTTGAACATTTATGAGTTAGTCTCAGTGTCTTCTATTCCATTGGTCTTTCTGTCTATTATGATACCAGTACCATGCCATTTTTGTTACTACAGCTCAGCTCTGTAGTATAATTTCAGGTCAGGTATTGTGATACCTCTTATCTTATTTTTTTTCTTAGTAGTTCTTTGGCTATTCTGGGTTTCTTATTGATTTTATTATATCTGTGAAGAATGATGTTGGTATCTTGATGGGGATCGCATTGAATTTGTACAGTGCTTTTGTCAGAGTGTCCATTTTTAACTATATCGATTCTACCTAACCAAGAACATGGGATGTCTTTCCATCTTCTCACATCTTCTTTCTTTCTTAAATGATTTAAAGTTTTCATTGTAGAGGTGTTTTATTTCCTTGGCTAGATTAATTCCCAAGTATTTTATTCTTTTTGAGGTTATTGTGAATGAGACATATTTCCTGATTTCTTCTTTGACTGTATTGCTGTTAGAATATATTCTATAGGAAAGCTATTGATTTATGGTTATTGATCTTGTGTCCTGCCACTTTGCTGAATTCCTTTATAAGCTCTAGAAGTCTTCTGATAATTTTTTGGCCTTCTAGGTATAAGATCATATCATTGGCAAATAGAGATTGTTTAACTTCCTCCTCTTTTCCTATTTGAATCCCTTTGATTTCTCTCTTGTCTGATTGCTCTGGCTAAGGTTTTAAGGACTAAATTGAGTAAGAGGAGTAAGAGTGGTAAGAGTGGTAAGTTTAGTGGGAATGCTTTCAGTTTTTCTCCATTAAGTATAATGTTGGCTATGGATTTGTCATATATGGCCTTGACAAAATTAAGGTAAATTCCTTCGATCCCTATATTCCCAAGAGTTTTGAGCATAAATGGGTGTTGGATTTTGTCAAAGACCTTTTCTGCAACAATTGATGATCATATGGTTTTTGTCTTTAATTCTGTTTAAGTAATGAATTGCATTTATTGATTTGTATATGTTGAACTAGCCTTGCATGTCTGGAATGAAGCCCACTTGATCATGATGGATTATCTTTTTGATGCATTGTTGGATGCATTTTGCTGTGATTTTGTTAAGGATTTTTGTGTCTATATGTTCATCAGGGAAATTGGTTTGTAGTTTTCTTGGTGTGTCTTTGGTGGGTTTTGGTATCAGGGTTGTGATTGCCTCATAAAAAGTGTTTGGGAGGGTTCCATACCTTTCATTTTCATGGAATATCTTTCTAAAGGGAAGTGTTAATTCTTCTGTAAAGGTCTAGTAGAACTCAACTGAGAATCCATTAGGTCTTGGGCTTTTCATTTTTGGAAGGGCTTTTATTGCCATTTCGATTTTGGTACCTGATATTGGTCTGTTGAGCTTGTCAATGTCTTCCTGTGTCAGTTTGGTGGTGTCATATATGGCTAGGTATTTGTCCCATGTCCTCCAAATTATCTAACTTGGAGGAGTATAGTTTTTCAAATAATATCTGATAATCCTTTGGATTTCAGATGAGTCAGTGGTGATGTCTCATTTCTGATTTTGTTGATCTATTTAATTTCATTCTTTGATGGGGTTGGCTAGGGGGTCTGTCAATTTTATTTATTTATTTATTTTTGAAGAACCAGCTCTTTGTTTCATTGATTCTTTGTATTGTTTGTTTTTTTTTTCCTCAATTTCATTTCTGATCTTGGTTATTTCCTATTTTCTTCTGGATTTGGGGTGGGATTTTTCTTCTTTTTGTAGAGATTTGAGGTGGAGCATAAGTTTATTTAGGCTGTGTCCTGATTTTTGATGAAGGCACTCTGCTATAAATTTACCTCTGAAGAATGCTTTTACACTGTCCCAGAGATTATGATATATATGTTGTGTATTCATTCTCATTTGTTTGCAAGAATTTCTTTATTTCTGTTATTTGCTAGGATCATACTGTTGTAGTCTGATAGGATACATGGGATTATATCAACTTTTTTATATTTGCAAAGATTAGCAAAGGTTTGCTTTGTGGCCTAGTATATGATCTATTTTAGAGAAGGATCCATGCACTGCTATGAAGAAGGTAAACTCAGGTGATTTGGGATGGAATATTCAGTAGATGTCTGTTAGGTATATTTGATTTATAAAGTTGTTTAGGCTGGAAACATCTTTGTTGATTTTTTTTTGTTTTGTTTTGATGATTGATCTATTGGTGATAAAGGTGTATTAATGTCCCCCAGCATTATTGTGTTGAGATCATTAAGTGGTTTAATGTCATGGAGTTTGTTTTTATATGTGTGTGTGTGTGTGTGTGTGTGTGTGTGTGTTGTTGTTGTTGTTTTGATGTGTTTGGGACACAGATGTTAACTGTGGTTACATTTTTTTTTTAATGTGTCAAACATGAATGATTTTATTTAAGAAGAAGAAATTGCAGTTAACTAAGTCACACAAAGTGACGCTGCCAGTAAGAGGGAGAGCCAGGTCTGTTGGTTACTGAGATCCTGCTGACAACTGTCCCTTGTATAAGAGTTGAAGCTACTCCTGAAGGGACAAAAGGGCCAAGCTCAGCATTTGTGTGTACCTGTGGTGTTAGGCCTGGCATGCTGCAGGGAACACATCGGACACACTATCTACTCCCCAGTTGGAGTCAATTCAGGACCCTTACCTGTGTGGGTCCACGTCTTGGCTGCCCCCCAATAGCTTGATAGGGTGGAAGGCTTATGATGGGTGTCAGTCTAGGTCTTCCTGCCAATGCTAAGTGCACTGGGCAGACATTTCTTTCCTGAACCATTCTGCGGAGGGTTGGTAAGGTGGAAGGCAAAACACCCTGTCCATAGGGATCTTGCATTAGCCCTGCACTTAGGCCAAGAACTACCCATATTTTGGAGATTTTGTCTTCTTTCTTTTTAAGCCCTGGAAATTCCCACTAGGAAACTCTGGTGATCTTGTTAATAACCTCATGCAGATTTTTCAGGCTATCTTGATTTTTTTTTTTAAGAGAGAGGGACAGTGAGAGAGAGGGAAAGAGAGAATCATTTCTAATTATCAGTTTTTCATATGGCTTTTGCTGCTCTGATACTTCGTTGTATACATGGTGCTGGGGTTTGAACTCACATCCTTGTGCATGTCAGGCAAGCACTGTAACTGCTGAGCCACTGCTCTAGCCTGCCATCTTGATTCTTCTCAATTTCATTTATTTCAGCTGTTAATTACTAGGATCATACTGTTGTAGTCTGATAGGATACATAGGATTATATCAACTTTTTTATATTTAAAACAATTATATAAAAACAATTGTCAACCGAAAATACTTATTTCCTGTTTTATGCTGGCTTTGAGATTAGACTGTTCTTCCTTTTGTAGAGATTTGAGTTGGAGCATAAGCTTATTTGTTAGGGATCTCTCCCGATTCTTAATGTGGACACTCAGTGCAATAAACTTTCCCCTTAGAATGCTTTCATGCTGTCCCAGAGGTTTCAATATGTTGTGTCTTCATTCTCATTCTCTTCCAAGAATTCCTTAATTAATGTTCTCATGTCTTTTTGGATCCATTCTTCATTTAATAGGGTGTTATTCAATCTCCACATATATAAGTGTTTGTGCCATGGTTTTTGCTATTAATTATTCGGGTCATGGCATCATGGTCTGATAGGATACAGGAATAATATCTACTTTTTTGTATTTGCTGAGATGTCCTTTGTGAACTAGAATATGATCTATTTTGGAGAAGGATCCATGTGCTGCTAAGAAAAAGGTATACTCTGCCAATTTGGGGTGGAATATTATGTAGATGTCTGTTAAGTCTGTTTGATTTATAGTGGTGATCTGTCTATTGGTGGTAGAGGAGTGTTAAAGTCTCCCAGTACTATTGTGTTAAGTTCCACAGGTGGTTTTATATCCTGGAGTATTTTTTCCACATAGCTGGGCATTGATATTTGGAGAGTATATTTATTTACTACGGTTATATTTTCCTGTTGTATTGTTTCCTTTACTAGGATGTAGCGGCCTTCTTTATCTCTTTTGATTAATTTATGTTTGAAATCCACTGTCGGATATAAGAATTGCAATTCCAGCTTGCTTTCTTGGGCCATATGCCTGGTAGATTTTTTTCCATCCTTTCACCCTTAATCCGTGGGTGTCACTGGCTGTAAGGTGGGTTTCCTGTAAGCAGCATATTGTTGGATTTTGTTTTTTGATTGGTGCATTGAGACCATTCACATTCAGTGTTAGAATTGTTATGTGGTTGTGGTTCACATTCATTGTGTTTTATTAGTTAGTTCTGTGCTTAGTTATTTATTGATAGCATGTACCTTTATTGAATTTCCTCTGTTTGTGGGTTTTGTGGAATGTTAGCCTGTTCTTCTTTCTGGAGTTTATCTTTGAGAATTCTTTGTAATGCTGGCTTTCTGTTCACAAATGCTGCAAGTTTGTTCTTATCATGAAAAGTTCTTATTTCCCCCTCAAATTTGAAGCTGAGTTTTGCTGGGTATAGTATTCTTGGCTACATGTTGTGTTCATTCACGTGTTGAAAGATCTGCTTCCATGATCTTCTCGCTTCCAGAGTCTGAACTGAAAAGTCAGACATGATTCTGATTGGTTTGCCTCTGAATGTCATTTGGCGTTTCTCCTGTGCTACTTTCAATATTCTTTCCTTGATTTCCCAGTTGTACATTTTGAATTGGTGTCCTATCAGCTTCCTGGATGAGCATATCTGACTATTTTTATATGGGCAAAATTTTCTTTAGCAGTTTTCTTGAGAATGTTCCGTACCCCATTCATTTGTGCTTCAATTTCTTCCTTTATCCCAATTACTTTTAGATTGTTTCTTCTCATTTCATCCCAGACATTTTTAAAATTCTGTTCATGTTCTGTTTTGGGGTTTTGTTGTTGTTGTTGTTGTTGTTGTTTTGTGTACTTCAGCTTGCTCAGCCTGTCCTCATTGTCAGAAGTTCTTTAAGAGCTGAGGTTCTGTTTTTCTATAGAAGTTAGTCTATTAGTAAATTATTCCATGGTTCCTCTCATGTCATTGACTGCAGATTTTACAGACTGTTAGCTCTGTAACTTCCTTTTTGAGTATGTCTATTTGATATTAGAGTTTTTTAATCTCAAGTCTCTCACTTAGTCACTTCATTCTTTTCGTTCATTGTTCCTTTTAGTAATCAGATCATTGATGATATTTTCAAGTTTTTCATCTCAACCTCTATCCATGGCATCCTTTTTGGGGGAGTTTTGGGTTTGAGGTTAACCTCTCCTTGTTTGATTCTTCATTTTGAAGAGCTTCTTGTGGATCTCAGAGTTGAGATTTCCTGAGGGGAAGGTAGACAGTTCTTCAGTTGGTATTTCCTTGCAAGTCCAAGGGTCAGTTCAGCCACCAACTCTTCGATAATCACCTTTCTCTAGATGCTGCTTCTGCCTGGGTCCTCGTGTTGCTCTGCCTTTTGGTTCCAGGCTAAAGGTTGCAAATCTGAACCTACCAAAATGTAGACCTAACTTCTGGTGGGACTCAAACAGGCCCCAGACGCAACACAGGGTGTCAGGTAGGCGTGGCTGCTCCAGGTGGGGACCCTCCTCTGGTTGGTCCTGAGCAGGGCTGCTCCATACAAGGGTCTTACCGGTGATGTCCTGAGCACCTTCCAGCAGACCTCAAACAGATCCCAACAGGAATGTTGGGTGTAGGTAGGCAGGGTTGCTCTAGGTGGGGAACCTCCCATGGTTGGTCGTGAGCAGGGCTGCTTCAGATGGGGGAGTCCTATTGGTGGTGTCCTGAGTGCCTTCTGGCAGGCCTCAAACAGACCCCAACAGGAATCCAGGGCATAGGTAGGTGGAGAGTTGCTTCAGGCAAGGAACCTCCTCCCACGGTTGGTCCTAAGCCAGGGCTGCTCTGGACGAGGGTCCTACTGGTGGTTGGTCACATCTTCTTGTTATAGTGTTCCCTTAACTAAGACGTAATGGCCTTCTTTGTCTCTTCTAATATTTGGTCAAAATCTACTTTGTTGAATGTAAGTATTAGAACACCAGCGTGTTTTCTTGCGCCTGGTAGTTTTTTTCCCCTCAACTTTTTGCTTCCAATCTGTGGTTGTCTTCAGCTGTGTGTCTCCTGTAAGTAGCATATTGTTGGATTTTGTTTTTTGATCCAGTCTGCTAATCTGTGTCTTTTGACTGGAATATTGAGTCCATTCATATTGTATTAAAATAGACATGGTTTTGGTTCCCTGCCATTGGGGTTTGTTGTATTTTGTGGTGTCTTAAATATGTTTTATGGGGTTAGTCTTTTATCAACTTTGCTCTGTTTGTGGGCTTTGAGAGTTGTTCGCTTGTTCCTCTGAAGTTTATCTTTGAGTATTCTCTGTGGAGCTGGATTTGTGTTCATGTATGTTGCTAATTTTTCTTATTGTGGAATGTTTTTATTTCCGCATCAAATTTGAAGCAAAATTTTGCTGGGTATAGTATTTTCAGTTGACAGTTGTTTTCCTTCAGTGCTTAAAATATATTGTTCCATGCTCTCCTCATCTTTATGGTCTGAGTTGAGAAATCCAAAGTGATCCTTATTAGTTTGCCTCTGAATGTGACTTGATGTTTTTCTCTTACAGCTTTTAATATTCTTTCTTTTTTCTCTTACTCATTTTGAATATGATGTGTCTTGGTGAGTTTCTCATTTGGTTAGGTCTATTTCAGTGATAAGCATCCTGAATATGTAGATCAGCTCAATTCTGGTATGGGGAAAATTTCTTTATCTCATTGAACAGGTTGTTTATACCTTTGTTGTTGTTGTTCAGTGTTCTCCTCTATCCCAGTTACTCTAGATTAGTTCTTCTGATTTCATTCCATACTTCTTGGAAATTCTGATTGTGATCAGTAAGTTTTTCTTCTTCTCTGTCTTCAAGATTGCTCAGCCTATCTTTGTTGTCTGGTGTTCTTTCTTCAAGAGCTGAAGTTCTATTTTTTTTACTGAGTTTACTCTGTTATTAATATCTTCCACTGAGCTTTTAATTTTGTTGACTGTGGTTTTCAATTCTAAGAGCACTGCTATGTCTCTTTTCAGTATTATCTAATTCTTTATTAAAATGGTCTTTCAACTCCTATAATTGCTCTCTTCTTTCCTTCGTTAGATCTTCTTTTAATTATTGATCACTGTAATAATCAGATTATTGTTACTTTTTTCTAGGTTTTCATCCAGTTCTCTATCCATGGATTCCTTGGCTGGGAAGTTGTGGGTTTACAGAGGAGAATTGTTTGCCTTTTTCTTCATTTTCCATGTCAGGGAGTGGGGCTTAAGATCTGTTTCTGGTTATTTCACTTTGGGACTTTGTTGCTGGGTTGTGGGGATTTTTTCTCTTCACTTATTTGGACTGGGGTACAATTTGGATGGTACAGTTCAACATCTGGCTTACAAACCTGTGACATTATTGACCTTTACCATTTCCCATACCTCAGGAGATAGGAGAAAAGAGTCAATATGAACAGCCTATGCATACAATAAACAGTGTTAAACACGTTATTTTGTTCCTTCTATAACTGTTACGAGGTTAATCTCCACCCATGTGAGGAGTGGTAGGATTAGCAACTATCTTCAGTGATAACATTATTAACCATCAGTCCATAATTATCAAGTTTGGCATTCACATCAGATTTAGTACCTCTCTCGTGAAGGAAAAATAGTCAACATGATCTAAGCATGCAGTTGAACTGATTTTTAATGTTCCTTCTGTGGCTGTTGTACTGTTATTTTTCACCTATGGAAGGAATGGTGGGATTAGCAGTTATCTCTAGTTGGAGCTAATTGATGTTAATCTTACAGACTCCTGAGAGCAAAAGAGATGAGATAGGAAAGTAGAGAGGAACTTGTGATTATAGAGCAAAAGCAGAGAGAGAGCAGA
>PVKS010003439.1:0-103652 GCA_004027875.1 Aplodontia rufa | reverse complement strand
GGTGTAAATTAGCTATTGAGCAGAAATATATCTGGACTTAAAACCGAGTTCATATATATGAAGAGCGGTCCAATTAGGGAGTTGGAGGCCAGATTAGGGTTTCTGACCAGGGGTAGCTTGGTCCCCCGTGAGGAAGTTCCACTCCCACCGGGTGTGGGGGTGGCCCCGCGTTTGGCAGCCCCTTCCTCATTTTGTTTTTTTTTTTGTTTTTTTTTGGGGGGGTTAATGCTCTTCACTTTTCCTTTGGGGTCAAAGAACTAGCAGGAGGCAATGCCTGCCCGTTCAGGGAAAATCGTCCTACAGTGGGAATCCACATGCCGACGCGCAGCCTGTGCTGACTCTCGGGAGCTTCACGGGGTCAGTGTCCCTGGGATAACCGCCATCTTTCTTCCGAGAACTGGTACTTTTAAGGTGTCATAATGTTGTTGCAGATTTCTATGATGTGAGAGAGGAAAATGACTCTAATAAGGAATAAAAATATGTACTTACTAAGTATGTTGTTTCACTATAGGAATTTTTATAATACAAAATAAGGGGAATGATCCAAATGCCCAGAAATAGGATATCAGATAAATTATTATGTATGTGTAAAATTGAACATTCTACAAACCATTACAATTATTTAAAGGAGCTTAAAATTTTTAAGTTTCATTATATAAAAAATGGAAAGTAAATTTATAGTTATATTTTTCACATATATATATATATATATAAAATGATATGCATGTTAAACCACATGCTCTAAACTGTTGAAAATAGTACTAAACATTTTGATGGCATCTAATTTACATCATAAATATCTCTTTCATATGCTGAATTTTCTGGAAAGTGAAGTTTTCAGATGAGGCCAGCCAGTGGTATGGATGGAGGTGGTATTGGGTGGGCACATAAAAATACATCCCACCAAGCACAGGATGGGGGGGCACCACTATTGTTTCCAAGTCCTCTAATCAGTGATTTGGGGAATTCATATCCAAATTATGAATGGAAAGGGATAGAATTTTATCTCCACTGGAAAAAAGGGCAGGAAAGATGGGAAATATTCTGTTCTCATTTTCTCTTTTCCCATAAAGGAATGGAAAGATAACAAATAACATCCTTCCTAGTATAGGTAACACTTATTTCTGTTCATTTACAGGAGTGATTATAAGAGTTCATGGAATTTTGATCCTAATATTTCCACTGTGTGTTTCAATAAACCAGCTTAACTGTTTTCTGAGATAGAGAGCATGTTTTGATTTGGTCTGTCATCAATACTTAACTAATACATATCCTCTTCTATCATAAATCTGTAAATATTCAAGAAATTAACATCTGACGTAATTATGTAGACTCCTTCTTTAAAAGAAGTTTTATCATTGCCCTATGAATATTTCAAAGCTCAGGTCAAAGTTTCATGACCCAGAGATTTCTGCAGGTCTCCTACAATCTGAAAATTTCATCCTCATCCAGCAAATTGTTCTGTATTTCCACATTATTACCTGTCTTACATAGTTTAATGTTTTTAATTACACAAGTTTGGATTCTTTTAAAAACCTTGTGATGTATCTTAGAAATAATGACTATGCTGAAAATAGCAATTTAAAAGTTAGATTTTTAAAGTGACACTTTCCAATCACATTACAGTTGAGACTCTAATATCTTTAATACTTGATTCCAAAGCAATAAACAACATTTACATCACTGGGAAGTTAGAACAAATTATCTATAAGTTTCTCCTGAAATAGCATAGGTATCCAATACCATTGCTTTTGATCAGTTAAGAAAGTAAACTTACCAATTATTTATTGGCAGTTTATCACTTGTAGCATAGCAAAAATGTAAAAAGAGGAAAATTAATTAGTGTTGTCCTTACCCATAACCAGGGGTTTTATTCTACTGCTTGAGTTACTTGAGGAGCATAGACTTAGGTTGAGTACCATGTACTTAATTCAAAACTAATAGACGAAAGTTAATTGGCAGGAACATTCAGCTTTCTCATCATGTCTGTGAACTTTTGAAGACCATGACAGTGCCATACTCATTTTTATATTTTTGGAAATCTGCAGCTAATTACTCAGAAAGTTTTATTAAATTTAGTCCAGTATTCAAATAAACATCTGTGTTTCCATCTATTCTGATATTTGGTTCATTCGGTACCACAGGGACCAGTCCAGACCTTTTCAATGCTACTGCTGAGTGCCTGTGAAAATGTATGGTTAAGTTCCTCACCATTTCTTCTGGGGTACTCTGAAAAGAGGTTTCATGTTCAAATCATTAAAGGAAAATTAAAAATTTTGACCTCTTTGTCAACGATTTTGTTGATTATAAAGCAGTGAGCTCAATGCTTCATTTAAGGAATGACAGGGAAACAAGCATCATTGTTTGTCATATGACTTTTTTCTTCACAACTATGGCAGTTCCCCTGTTGCAGGGACTTTGTCTTGTTCATTGTATATCTTCATTGCTTGGCTGGTAGTCTGGAACATAATGGTTTACTGAATAAATGATTCATGTGATGTTTCTCTGATAAATATCTCATTAGCAAATACAACATGTAACAATCACCACCAAGTTGTTAAGATTTGTTCATAAGAATGCCAGTAATGGGACTTTGAAAATTGATGAGACCTATGCAGTCAGCTTCATTCAAATTAAAGTTCAATGGAGAGTTCATGCATTGTACATAACCAACAATCTATTGAACTCTTAATTCATAAATTCAGCAAGACCATTTTATATAACTAGAATGTTTCAAAAGAATAACATTATTAAAATAGATATTCACAAAGATTTATATCTGTTGGGTAGAGTAAGAACATATTCAGAGACCATGACAGTACAAATATAAGAAGATAAGTAGGATAAGATAAGTAGGATGAACAGCAGGGTATTGTGTCATGAAATGTATAAACATCCACAGTGTGCACAGATGTGGTAGGGATTTATGTGAGAGCAGAACTGCATGCTTTCTATTGACATGCTTTGCTGGAGAATGATGACAACTATAAAATGGGTGCTGAGACTAGAACAATTCGGTGTGCTTCAGACTAAAATGCAAAAGCATTCAAGAGAATGCTAAGTCACATGAAACCTCTTTAAATGTCCAAGGGGGGAACTCAGTTCCGGGAAGCCTCATAAACTAAAAATCTTACACATAGCTGAAGGCTAGAAATACTCTGGACATAACTAGTCAACCTGCTCTGAGTTCACAATTTCTATGGATTCAACACTAGACTTTGTAACCTGAAAAATGAAACTGTATTATCAATACACACAGTCTCTATTAATATTCACAATGTTATTTAATTTAACCCAGAGTATTTCAAATCAGATCTCAACCATCAGTGTAGAAGGCTTTGTTTTAGTTTCTGCTTTTGTGATATAGGACCTGTGTGACTTGGGATGATGGGGAGATGGATATTCGGCTTACCTTGCTGATGGCCTCAAGTGCCTCCGTAAACTGATGAGATATGACTTCAGAAATGGGGACTGTGGCAATTCTGGATGGATGCACTCTCCCTATACCTTCTTTCCAATACATGGACACATCTCTCCTGAAAGCACTTTTTTTCTGTTTTTTTTTTTTTTTAGCATGTGTAAGGTGTCACTTTAATAGAATAAAAATATAACCTACACTGAGCAATCTCAGGTTCAAAGTTTTAAATAATTCAGTTGATTATTTAAAGACACAATATAAGCAACTTGTTTTGTGTTATTTTTTTCTCTTTTCTTTTTTTTCCACTAAGCTACTTATTCCTTAGTGTTTTATGAAAAGGCAAACATAGTTAAATCCAAATAAATTGCCTGTTAGGTCATGTGCAACCAATTTAACACTGCAAAGAACCTATGCTGCTTCTTCTTCTTCTTCTTCTTCTTCTTCTTCTTCTTCTTCTTCTTCTTCTTCTCCTTCTTCTTCAGAGAGGGTGGGAGGGAATGAGAAAAATAGAGAATAATTTTTTGTTTATGTTTTCGTCTTTTTTTTGTTACTCCAACACTTATCTTTGTATGTGGTGTTGGGTTTTGAACCCAGGTCCTTATGCATGTCAAGCAAGTGCAATACCACTGAGCCCCTGCTCCAGCCCAAACCAATGCTTCTTGAATAGATTTCCTTCAAATTTTATTTCCAAAGATCTATATGTGAAAATAATAATTGTATAAGTTGGATGGCTGAAATTCCAGTAAGCTCAGCCTACATTCCTAGTCATCTCTACTACTTATGTAGGAAAATATGAGCATTAACTCACAAGAAGAAGGAAAAAAAATCACTTTTTTCATAGGATGATGACTTCATTGGTCAAAAAAGAGCCAACATTTCATTTCTTCTATTTTTGCTATAAATTTGTAAGGCAGCAGGTTGAAACCAAGAAAGAGCATAAAATTAGAAGACTGGAGAACTTGATTAAAATACTGACCAGTGAAGTCAACCAGAATGATTTGTGTCCAGATTCTTCCACATTACATCTGGGTTCTATTAGGTCCTAGGTCCCCATTTCGGGTTAATATTGGCACTTAATGCCTAAGTTATGAATATTAAATGAGATAGCATATTAAAATGTAATTTGGAAGAGTGCATGACACATAGTAAATACTCCAAAATTATAGTTTTTAATCTTAACTTTGCTTTTAACCAGCAGTGTGATTTTTGACTGGTTGACAGCAAAAACAGATGGATTGATCAACTTTATTCTGTGCCAGAGTCTAAGAATTTTATCTGGCTTATATTAACATAAATTTAAATTTGCAAAATAAACACAATTACTCACCTTGTTGTACAGATATAAAAAACTGAAATTCAAAGAGATTAAGCAATTGACCTTAAATGAAAAATCATGTATAATTGGCTTTACAAATTTGAATCCAGGCTCTGTATTAGAGCCCATACATTTACCACCACACTTCCCATTCAACCACATAGAAAAAATAATAATAATAACTAAGCAGAAGAAAGTGCTTTCTACCTGGAAGATAAGAAAGAGGAGGGAACAGATACTTCTTGAATGTTTACTTTGCATGTGTTGAACCCTATGCTAAAAGTCTGACAGACACAGTTCATTTAATTCTCACTAAAATCATTAAAATGCTTTCATACCTATTTTTATTATAAGATACCATGCCATATGTGCAAAAGATATAAAGAACAATTTTAAGAACACCCACCTCAGAAAAGAACACATTGCCAGAAGAAGTAAGAAGCCTTAAAATCAGGTGAATGAAGCTTCCTCTCAGTCTATGTTACAAGTAACTAATACTCAGAATTCACTGTTTATATCTCAATCAACTTTTATCTTCTCACTATATATGTTCATCCCAAATATCAAGCAATATTTATTATATTTTAATATCCATATGTAGCATTGCACTTTATGCATTCTTTAGCAAATTGCTTTATCACTCAAACATGTTGTGATGTCCATCCATGTTGATGTGTTTAGCTCCAGCTTCTTCATTTCACTCGATTATTCAATTTTAATAAAGCATCACATTTTATTTTAGTATTCAGTTTTAAGAAGGCATCATAGTTTAACCATTTTCCTGTTGAATCTTTTCCCTCCCCATTTCTTCACAAAATGTTTCTTTCTATATTTTCTCTGCTTCCCAAGGGCCCATGTGTAAATGTGCAAGACTGTTTTGGAACAGACCTGGGGAACTGAATCACTGCATAGGAAATGAGGACTTCAACCACACTAATTACAGCCAAGTGTTTGACTTCTTCATATTTACTAGTTATTTCCAAGTTGTTCTCCAAGTAGGTACACTAATTACACAGGGTTTTCTTACCTCATATATTTCAACAATTGATGTTATAGAACTTTGACAACTTTGCAATTCTGATGGGTACACATTAGAACTGAATTGTGTTTGAATGCAACTTCATGTACTACTAGTGAGATGGAATGATTTTTTCATATTTATTTAGTTTTTCTTCCTCTACCTTTCTGTTGTTACATTTTCAATTATTTTACTTAAGCTATCACAATTTTTCTTATCAATATGCTTGAGTTCTTTTATTCTGGATATTACTCTTTTATTGGTTTAGTTTATTGGTTATTTACAGCATTAATATATTTTTCAGCTTTGGAATTATTATTTACAGTACAGGGGAACTGAACCCAGGGATACTCTATCACTGAGCCATATCCCATGTCCTTTTTATTTTTAATTCTGAGACAGGATCTGGCCTGGATGTTGTAAATCTGCTGCCTCAGTTCCCCATCCCTCAGTTGCTGGGATTAAAGACATGAGCCACTGAGACTGGCCTATTTTGCAATTTAATATTTTTAAATAAACTTTATTAATAAATTCAAATTTATATATCTTTACCTTATGGTTTGGGCTCATTGTGTCATATTCTAAAGTCATTTCCTATCTAAAGGTCTTAAAGATTGCTTTTAATGTTTTTTCTAAAAATATTAGTTTGATTTCCAGTTAGAGCTTTTATCCATATAAACATCATTCAAGGGTGTGGTGTGGGTAAGGAATCCTGTGTTATTTATTCCCACATGAGTTTTAAGTTGTTAAACTGCCCAAGGTGAAAATAGCACATTAAGTAATGGCCAAATGTAGGATAACACCATATTTATCATGCCAAGGAGGTTGTATTTTATCCCAAGGCCAATGAAAAACATCACTGCATGATGTAAAGAGAACAGTGATTTTTCCCAGATGAGCAACAGAGAGAGTAGCAGGGAGGGAGCTGTGTAGTGCAGGTGACAGATAACAGAGGTCTGATCCAGTGCAGGAATGTGAAAGTCATTATCTTTATTGTCCCAGCTTAACGTGAGGAGTTATAGGCTGCTCAGGCCTCTGTGGAGAATCCAACTTCAGGACCTTTCACCATTTTTGTAAATGTTTATTTATACATCTGAATTTTTCCCAAAACTGAGATTTTAAGGGATAGGAAAACATTTGAATTTCTTTGGACCAACTTTGTAGCATTGGATTTCCCTTTTCAATAATACTTATGCAGCATGCTATTCAGGCTGCAAAACAAAAAGGCAAAACAAGAAGGATAATTTGAGGAATTTGGTGCAGTGTTTATTGACAGATTATAAGTAAACCACAACAATTGTGCTGGTTCTTAGGACTGTGACAGATCGGAAAGGTAAAGGGAGGAATTGTAAAGGATGATAGAGAAAGAAGAAGAGCTGAGTGAAGGGCTGGTTCTCTCAGGAGTTGTGATTTTAACCAATGGTGGATGGAAACTTGTCTAGCTCGAGGGACTCTGCCATAAAGGGTCTAGGGAGAGAACACCCTGATTCACTCCTCTTCTTCCTTCAGTTCATGGCCATCACCCACCATTGGCAAGCTCAGTAGAATGCTAGAATGCAAGAGAGCTGCTCAGTTCCATCTGCACAGATCAACCATGGAGAAAGAGTAGAGAAGTCTCGAGGTCCCCAGTGGTGTGCTCTCTCCAGACTTGTTAATCTAAGTAGAAGCTCAATGTTTATTTGTTAGAACAAATGAAATTCAAGATCATGTTCTGTTCCCCTTCCATCTTGAGTGCTGATCCCAACACTCAATACAAACGATTTCACCACACATTTGCATAATAAATTTTTATATCAAGGCACAAAAATATGTTTTGCATTCTTTATCTCAATTAGTGCTCTTGGTAATACACTGTATTAGATCATTTCTAGTCATGAATCACAGGTGAGGGAACTCAAGTGAAGAGAGTAACCCAGAAAACCCAAGAGAAGGTAAACAACTGGGAAAGGCCACAAACCACTCTCTCAAGGAGGGACCTATTCCAGGACTTGGGACTCCAATGGAGACAAATTGCAAATCAGAGCACTTGCCTTGTGGAAAGAAAGCTAACCTGGAGTCCATATGATCTGAAGTAGACCACAGAGTATGGGGCTGCACTTCAGATGATTTGCAGACACACTCCTGAATGCTCTTCAAAGCTCAAAGTCTACCTTTATGTTGAAGCAGTGTCTGTTTGGAAGAAGAATGGCAAATAAAGTTGAAGAGGTTAGTGCTAATTAAACTTAGAAAATATATTAAATTTTTCTAACCAGAGCAAATTACAGACATGTTTTACCCTGATTTATTATAAAAGCCTGTCATCCTAATAATAATAGAGGATTATGATGCAGTGATTTTAAGATTCTCATCTCATACTCAGAAAATTAGGGTAATCACAGATAACCAATATTACAAATAAGCCCATGAGGAAAAAGATAAATATTAAGATTGCAATTTGAGGAAATTAAAACTCTGTATTAAGAAAATAAAACACTGGAGTCTCTTTTCCCCCAGATTAAATAATTGTAAAATATGAAAATTGGAGCAGAATATAATGTGCAATTAGGTAATGAGAAGGAAACAATGAATTCCAGTAGAGAAAAAAGCTGGAAAATTAAAATTAGGGCTTACAGTCAAAACAATTAATTATAAAGAATAATTTGTAGACTGAAAGTAATCTTGTAAATAATATGCTTTCCATGAAAAATTATCACACCGCAAAGATAAATATTGCTTTTTTTTTTTTTTTTTTTTTGCAAAGATTCTGAGAAGGGCCCAGGAAATAAGAACTAGGAAGCTTGGAAATAAGTTTGTCAAAGATATAAGGTTAACAGCGGTTCCAGCACTGGCTTAAAGGCAGAGATGTCTGTTTTGCATTTCTGTTTTATTGGTAGCAGTTTCCATAAGGCCAGGATTTAAAAAAAAATCATCAGAATGCTTATGATTCCCTTCACTAGTTAGTTATTTATTTCAGGAAAGATTCTGTTTTGTATAACCCTTGTTTTCATTATCCTTTGTTAAACGCACCCACTAAATAAATTTTCCATATTTTTCCTGCCTCCTTAATCCCTATTTCCACATAGATAAATCTCATATAATTAGGTTGAGCTTTGGAAAATAGTCTTGCCTAGTACCCATGAAATCCAGTTTTATGCCATGCCAGAGGAAGTTACAGCCTGTTGTGGGAATAGAAAAGCTTTATTGGGAGTTCCTTGCCCATAGCTATGTATGAAATGAAGAGGGAACATAGGAAATTATTCAGCTCTGAAAATTTTCCCCTAGCTAAAAAAGAAGGGAAGTAAAATGTTTTATTTTCTGCACTTTCCTTGATATCTTGCCCCTAAATTTTTATTTTGATTATACTGTAATTATGACAATAAAATCTTATAAGATTTGTATCAAAGATATATACAGCCATTTCTCGGTAACCTCAGGGACTGGTTTTAGGAACCCCCACACACACCAAAATCCACAGATGCATAAGTCCTTGTATAAAATGGCACAGTCTTTATAAATAACTTATGTACATTCTCCTGTATACTGTAAAACATTTTAGGTTATTTATAATACCTAATAAAATGTAAATGTTGTATAAACAGCTGTTGTGCTATATTGTTTAGGAAATGGTGACAAGAAATAACCTGTACATGTTCAATACAAATGCAATCTTATTCTTCCATGGTTTGCTGAATCCAAAGATGCAGAACTGGTGGATACATAAGACTGATTGTAGAGCTTAAGGTAAAAAACAAAAAGAAAATAAATTTCAGAACAAAAGACACATCTTTGTCTCCTTGATTTGAATCCTGTCAGCTGGTTTATATCACCTGGATCATTCATTCTCAACTGCATCCCCTGGGAACTCCAGAGAAACAAATTCATGGGCCACCTTGGACTTCCCAAATCAGAAACACTGGGCATGAGGCCCAGCAATCTGTGCTTCACCAAGTTCCCTATGTGATTCTGTTGTGGGCTCCAGTTTGAGAACCACTCATCTAGATCATCTCCCCAAATACCCCATGTGTGTTACAAGTGCATGTCATCACTGAATAAATTCTCCATTATTTTAAAACGCAGAATACACAGTATTTTGGGAAGAAGTGATTTCACAGAAATAGCAAATAAATAGGTGAGGCAAAGCACATTTCACCTGCTAAGTTGTTATTTTTACATTTTACCTGGAATAGTAAATGCATCTGTTATATCTGCACTATTCCATCTTCTGGTAATTATTCCAGGTGAAATAAGGGCAGATGATCAAAGCCAAATCAATACACATGTCTGCCCAGGCTTTGTCAAAAGAAAACTGGAGAGAGATTCCAAGATGGTGAGCTGCAGGAAGGCTGCTTCTTGTTTAGCTCCACGACCGGATGAAAAAACTCCAGGAGAGTTCCATGGCTGCAAGGTGCATTTAGGGGAAAATCATCACAGGAACTCAGCAACAGTTAGAGGAGATTTTTTGGAGGATCAGATATTTGGGTACAGCAGCAAGTGGAAAAGAGGGATTGTATCCGTCCCAGCAGGGACACAGCGGCTGGGACCACCATCACTCCCAATCAGCAAGGGAGTGGAGAAAGAGCTGAATCATAACATGCACACCGATCTGCCACAGAAAAGTTGAGTTCTGTAAGGAATCTTACATTGGGCTCAACTAGAGACAACCTCACTGAACTTCCACTTCCTAAGGGGAGAACAGTGTCTCTGAGCTGCCTGCAAAGGGGAAAATCGGAAGTCTTTTTGAAAAGACTTCCCAGCAGGAGCTGGTCAACAGTTTAGAACAATTCCACCAAGAGCGAAGATGGGACAGGAGCACTAAAGAGGCCAGTCTGAGCACAGAAAACCTGCAGGGACTGTGAGTGTAACCGGCAGAGAGAGCACTGATATCCTTGCAACCCGCTGTGATCCTGTTTCAGATCCCCGGGGAAGCAGGCAGAGGTCAGTCCTGGGAGCATTCCTTAATCTGATCTCTTCAGGGAAATCTTCACCCAGAAAGCCCAGAAGGCTGAGCTAGACACCCACTCTTCTACTCAAGATCACATAATTCCAGCCTGAGAGACGCTGGTAACAAAACTCTGGCACATAGTCAACATCTGCTCCCAGTGTGTAAAGAGACAACCTCAACGAACATAGTTCCAATTGTTCATTAAGAACTCTTTCTTTTTTGCTTTTTTGACATGTGTTTGTGTGCTATCTGGAGAAGCTGATTGGTTCATAGACATATTAGCTGATTTTCTTTTTTCTTTTTCTTTCTTTTTTTCTTTTCTTTCTTTTTTTTAAAATTTTTGCTCTTCTCTTTTGCCATTTTCCCTCTTCTCTATATACTCCCTTCATTTCTGAGCGTTTTCTTTTTATCCTTGTCCTGTCTACTGAGCATTAGGATTTTCATCAGCGTATTCAGTAACAGAATTGTATTGTGTCCTACTTGCAAAATTTTCCTGTACTTGCTTCTACTGGTTTCTTATGGTATCATTCAAATTCTGTTAATTTCTCTTTTACCCTTCCTGTACTCCCTCCATTTTTCCCCTTTTCTCTCCCTAGCAAATCCTTCACCTCTTCTACTTTTTCTCTTACCACACTTGAATAGTACAAATTCCTCTAACTTCCTCTCATATTCCTATCTGTTTCAGGCTTCTAATTAGTTTATACTGTTTGATCCCACCCATCATTATTGCTGTGTAATCATTACCACTGCGAATGCCAAACTCAATATCTATTGTATACTCAAAGCCTGACATAGATGGTGGTTTATTATTATTGTTGCTGAATGTAATGGCTAGTACTTCTATTTGTTTCATAGGTGGAATTTAACATTGTAATAGATACAGTTGGTACTAAATAATCAATTTAATACTTTTATTGAATGCATTGATTGTTCATATTGATGATCTCCTATTAGCTCAGGAGGAGCTGGAAATCTTAAGGGACACTAACAGTTAACAGACTAGGGATTTGTCTTCTGAACTCTCAACTTTCCTGATAATACTGTAATTGAAGTAAAGGATGGGATAAAACTTCCAATCCAATAGCAAAGACCCAAAGAGGAACAACCTGATAGAGATCTCAGGCCAGAATTCACTTCAGTTTAAACAGTAGGAAGAAGCTTGCACAGATCTCACCCCACATTTGAATATGCCCAGGACTCTGGTCCTGCACCAGCAGGTGTGCCATACACCCCAAAGGACCCCACACCCAGACACCACCCAGCTGTCATACACACCTGCCAGCTCCAGTTATAGTGTGCCCATCTAACCACCAAGGAGCCCAGATCCCAGTGCAGCACATAGGTCGGTTTGTTCTGGCCTACCCACACCTCTGGGATCATAGCACCCAGCAACTGGCCACTACCAATTAGCTTTAACAATGCAAGAGGCTGCCCAGAAACCCCACCAGCTGCCAATTCTGAGTTCTGGAACCTAGATCTATTGCCAAAGACAAAACCAAACAAACCACAAAGTCTCCAGGAAGAAAACAGCCTTCTGGAAGAAAGTGGTGTTCGTCAGAGAGGTGGTATATGACCCAACCCTTGACCTGTAAGGAAGAAGAACCCAGAGAATTGTCTTGCTTCCACACAGGGAACCCCAAGTCAAAGATCCAGAAGTAGGTTTTCAAAAATGAAGAATCAAACTAGAAGAGGTTCACCTCAAGACCAAAACTCCCACAGCAAGAAACCCACAGTCAGGGAACAAGATGAAAATCTACAACAAATTATCAATGATCTGCTAACTAAAAGGAACAATGAACTAAAAGAAGATTTAATGAAGTGATTAAGTGAGAAAACTCTAAAGATGAAAAGCTCTGCTATCAAAGGAATAGACATACCAAAAAGGGAAGTAACAGAGCTAAAATGTGCAATCAAAAATGTGAGAGGAACCATAGAAGAATTTAATAATAGACTAACTTCTTTTGAAAACAGAACCTCAGTTCTTGAAGAACTTCTGACAATGAGGACAAGCTGAGCAAGCTTGAGCTCATGGAAGACAAAAAAGAAAAACAACTGACAAAACATGAACGGAATTTTCAAAATGTATGGGACGAAATTAGGAGAAACAATTGAACTGTAAATAGGATACAGTAAAAATCAAAATGCAAAAATGGTATAAGGAACATTCTCAAGGGAATAAAGAAAAATTTTCCCATATAAAAATAGAATCAGATATGCTCATCCAGGAAGCCTATAGGACATCCAATAGACTAATCAAATAAGAAGCTCACCGAGATAAATCATATTGAAAATGTACAATACAGAAATCAGGAAAGAATATTAAAAGCTGAATGGGAGAAATGCCAAATCACATTCAAAGGCAAACCAATAAGGATCTCCTCTGACTTTTCAGTTCAGATTCTGGAAACAAGAAGATCCTGGAAGGAGATCTTTTAATTTCTGAATGACCACAACATGCAGCCAAGAATACTATACCCAGCAAAACTCAGCTTCAAATTTGATGGGGAAATAAGAACTTTTCATGATAAGAGCAAACTTTTTACATTCATGATCAGAAAACCATCATTACAAGGAATCCTCAAAGATAAACTCCACATAGAAAAATAGGCAAACACTCTTCAAAATCCACAAACAGGAAATTGAATAAAGATACACACTATCAATAGAAAATCAAGATAGCACAGGACTGACTAATAAAACAAAATGACTATAAACTACAACCACATAACTATTCTAACACTGAATGTGAATGGTCTCTACGAACCACACAAAAGACATAAATTAGCAAATTGGATCAAAAAACAAAATCCAACAATATACTGCTTACTCTTACAGCCAATGATATCCACAGATTGAGGGTAAATCTACCATGTTTATGGCCCAAAGAAGCAAGGTGGTGTTGTAATACTTACATCTGTCAAAGTAGATGTCAAACCTAAACTAATCAGAAGAAATAAAGAGGGCCACTACACACTAATAAAGGTAACAGTACATAGGAAAATATAACCAGAATAAATACATACTTTACAAACAACAATGCTCCCAACTATGTGAATAAACTACTCCATCACATAAAATCACTTGTGGAGCTCAACACAATAATACCGGGATACTTCAACACTCTTCTATCACCAATAGAGAGATTGTTAAAAAAAAAAAGGGGGGGGGATAATAAAGAAATCTCCAGCCTAAACAACTTCATAAATCAAATGGACTTAACAGACTTCTACAGAATATTCCACCCTAAACCGGGTGAGTAAACTTTTTCTCAGCAGCACATGGATCCTTCTCTAAAATAGAACTTATGCTAGATCACAAAGAACTCTCAGTAAATATAAAACAGTAAATATTATTCCATGTATCCTATCAGATCATGAAGCTGTGAACCTAGCAATTAACAGCAAAAATTATAACAGTGCAAATCTACATGGAGATTGAATAATACCCTATTAAATGAAGAATGAATCCAAGAAGACAGGAGAGCAGAAATCAAAAATTCTTGGAAGAGAATGAGAATGAAGACACATATAGAAGCCTCTGGGACAGCATGAGAGCATTCTTAAGGAGAAAATTTATAGCACTAAGTGCCTAGATTAATAATGAAGAGTGATACCAAATAAATAAGTGTATGCTCTTCCTCAAATTCCTACAAAAGGAACAGCAATCTAATCCCAAAGCCAGCAAAAGACAGGAAATAATCAAGATCAGAGAGAAATCAATGAAATTGAGAACCAAAAAACAATAAAAAGAATTGATGAAACAAAGAGCAGGTTCTTAAAAAAAAATAAGATAGACTCCAAGTCATTCTCACTAAAAGAAGGAGGAAAATGAAGCAAATCAACAAAATCACCAATTAACAGTTAAGCAATCACCACTGACCCCACAGAAATACAACAAATTATAAGAACATGTTTTGCAAAACTATACTCCTCTAAATTAGATAATCTGGAAGACATGGACAAATTTCTAGACACATACAGCATCCTCAAATTGATGCAAAATTATATGGAAATCCTAAACAGCTTAATAGTAGGCATTGAAATTCATATAGCAATTAAAATCCTTCCAAAGAAGAAAAGCCCAGGACCACATGGATTCCCTATAGAGTTTTACAACAACTATGAGGAAGAGCTAACACCTCTCCTTATTAAACTAATCCAGGAAATTGAAAAGGAGGGAACTCTCCAAAACACTTCTTATGAGGCAATCATAACTCTGATACCAAAACCCAACAAAGACACATCAAAAAATGAATACTTCAGACCAATATTCCTAATGAACATAGATGGAAAAAGCTTTAATTAGTTTCTAGCAAACTGTATTAAAAATACATCAAGAAGATAATTCACCACAAGCAAGTGGGCTTCCTTCTTGATATGCAAACCTGGTTCATCATATGCAAATCAATGAATGTGATTCATCACTTAAACATTATTAAGGACAAAATCCATATGAACATCTAAATTGATGAAGAAAAGGTTTTCAATAAAATTCAGCACACATTCATGCTCAAAATTCCAGATAAGGGGAAGGGAGGGATAAGGGTGGGTAAATGGGGGGGCACTCCTGGGGGTAATTCTAATATCCAGAATCTATTCACATTTTATATTATTTTGTTAAAAACTTGTATGGTTGTTCTATAATAAATCTCTCAATAAAAAAAAGTTTAAAAAATTCCAGAGAAGATAGGGATCAAATGAAATTATCTTAACAACGTAAAAGCCAAATGTACTCACCTTTAACTAGTATAATACTAAACAGAGAAAAGCTGAAAGCATTTCCACTAAACTCATGAAAAAGACAAGGGTGCCCACTTTCACTATCTTATTCAATGTAATATTTGATACCCTAGCCAAGAGCAATCAGGCAAGAGAAGGACATCAAAGAGATAAGAATAGGAAGAGAGGCAGTCAACCTATCCTTTTCTGCTGATAATATGATCCTATATCTGGAAGATCAAAACAAACTCCACCAGAAAACTGCTTGAGCTTAAAAACAGATTTAGCAAAGGATCAGGCTATGAGATCAACACACATAAATCAATATCTTTCCTATATGCTAACAATAGTAGAGCAGAAGAAGAAATCAGGAAATCAGTCTGATTCACAATATCCTGAAAAAGAATAAAATACTTGGGAATTAATCTAACAAGGGAAGTAAAATACCTTTACAACAAAAATTATTGAACTTTGAAGAAAGAAATCAAAGAACACCTGAGAAGATAGAAAGACATTCTATGCTCTTTTTATGCATAATTAATATAATTAAAATGACCATTCTGCCAGAAGCACTATATAGATTCAATGCAATCCCCATCAAGATACCAATGTCATTCTTTACAGATATAGAAAAAGCAATTCTCAAATTCACATGGAACAACAAGAAACCCAGAATAGCCAAAACATTACTAAGCAAGAAAGAAGAAACAGATGGACTCATAATACCTGATCTAAAACTATACCACAGAGCTGTAACTAAAACAGCATGGTACTAGTTTCAAAATAAAAACAAAGACCAGTGGAATAGAAGACTCTGAGACAAACCCACATATCTTTAAACATCTGATATCGGAAAAAGGGGGTCAAAATAGGAGGTATAACAGCCTATTCAACAAATAGTGCTGGACAAACTGGACAGCCACTTGCAGGAAGTTGAAATTAGATCCTTATCTCTCACCATGTATAATTTTGACATAATTATACATGTATGGAATTTAATTTGCTCCAATTCAGTCCCCAGGACTTCCTCTTCCCTTCTCTTACATCCTTTCCCTACTTCCCTTATTCTACTCTGCTGGCTTCCTTCTATTTATTGGTTCTATTAGTTCTTTATAGATATGCATAAAACTGGAATTCACTGTGATATATTCATATATGTATATAGAATAGTTGTGTCAAATTCATTCTGCATTTCATTCCTTTTACTTCTCTCCTCCTCCCCATCAATCTCTTTCCTCTACTCTGATCTTCCCTCTATAAAGATCTAAAAAGACATTGGTGAATATTCATGATGTGTGGGAAAGCAGGATACACACTATGATCTCAATCACACAAAATGGAATGTTGTGTATGTGTCTGCATGACCTGGAGGGACACGTCCAGCTAAATTGCTTGTGACTGGATGACTTTGTTCTTTGCTTGTGATTTTCTGTTTCCTGTAATGCACATGCTAACTCTTGAAAAATGAAAACTATTTGAAAAACCTGAAAAAAAGGAAGAAATACAAATTGCCAAAAAATGTATGAAATAATGTTCAATGTCCCTGGCAATCAGAGAAATGCAATCAAAACTACACTGAGATTCCATCTCACTCTAGTTAGGCAATCATCAAGAATACAGGGGGCTGGAGCGGTGGCTCGGCGGTTACGGAGCTTGCCCGGCATGCACAAGTACATGGGTTCAAACCCCAGCACCCACGTACACAACTAAGTGTCAGAGCAACCAAAGCCATGTGAAAAACTCAATAAAGATTGATTCTCTCTCTCTCTCTCTCTCTCTCACTGTCCTTCTCTCTTTAAAAAAAAAGGAATACAAATAATAGTAAGTGCTA
Organism: Aplodontia rufa; assembly: GCA_004027875.1. Classification (NCBI taxonomy): domain Eukaryota; kingdom Metazoa; phylum Chordata; class Mammalia; order Rodentia; family Aplodontiidae; genus Aplodontia; species Aplodontia rufa. Next base: position 86,431 of record PVKS010003439.1, on the reverse strand, counting down.
GTGAGGATGTGGAGGAAAAGTACATTTATCCATTGTTGGTGGAACTGCAAATTAATAAAACCACTTTCTAAAGCAGTAGGGAGATCCCTCAAAAGATTAGGAATGGAACCATCATGTAATCCAGTTATCTCACTTTTTGGTATTTTTTCCTAAAGAACTAAAGTAGCATACTATAGTGATACAGGCACATCAATGTTTATGGCAGTGCAATTCACAATAACTAAGTTATGGAATTAATAGATGAATGGATAAAGAAAATGTTGTATATATGTGCAATGGAGTTTTTCTGAGCCTTAAAGAAGAATGAATTTATGGTATTTGCCAGTAAATGGACAGAAATGGAGAAAATCATGTTAAGTGAAATTACCCAGACTCAGGAAATCAAATGTTGAATGTTAGAAAGCTAGAGCAAAGAAAGGGAGGAAAGGTTGGGGGTAGCAGTCCTCATGGTTTTATTTTCAACAGAAATTCTGTCTTTACCCTCAGTGAAAGGGTACGGAGGCTATGACGTTCTGTTTTCCCTAAGGACATAGCATGACTTGATTGCCACTCTGTATCCAGAGCTTAACATAATGTTTCACAGGCAAGTGGTAGCTCACTTGATTAATGAAGTCAAAATTTGATGAACCCAAATGCAGCAGGAAGAATCAAGTCTTTATGTAGATAGTGAAAGAGAAACTTGATGCTCTCTCCACACTTACATCATCCTGTGAAAGGTCTTTTCTGTTTTTCCTGTTTTCATATTTGGACCATGTGAACCAGTAAAAAGAACCAAACAACTACCAAAAACTAACCAAAAAAAAGCATGATTTAGTTCAAGTGTTCCTACTTCTAACAATAGAAAGAACTAAGACAGACATAATGGCATATATATATGAATATTTGTAGGGTCAGAAACCTAAATTTGGTCCTTCTTAGAGAGAAAATTCCCTGAAATCCTTATACAACTTGGAAAATGATTAATAGAACAATTATTGCATGTGATTAGAAGAGAATTTAACTAAAGCAGCATAGAAATGTTCACCTCGGCTCCTCTGTGAATGGAGTGATGGAGTATTGATTAGCTGTGGTCTTCTCACCCAGGCCCATAGCCACAAGCCAAGTACAACTTATTATGCAATAACTAATTATTAGGTTCACCAGGAGAACATTTGCAAAATGTTTAGACTCCAAAATATTAACTTCAAATAGCCACTCATGGTCAAGGTCTCAGCAGCCTTTTTGAAACTAATGTACTTTGTTCTGTCATAAAAATATTGGACTTATTGAATTAAATAGTAATCTTTGTCTTAATGGAATTAAGGAAGCAAGGCAATATCAAGTCAGTCTAGATTAGTTTATTTCATATACTTATATTCTACTGTAAAAAAAAAAAATAAACAACTCCAGATTCCTTAATTCCCTTACCCTGTCCCCCAAACAGTGTTTTGTTTCTCCTCCCAAAACTAAACATTCAGAAATTCAGCGTTAGACTCTCACCTCTTGCTGCCCTCCTGCAGGGAATGCCTTTTTCTTTTTCCTTGAATCTTTCCGCTCACCCCTCATGTATTATCTTAAATTGCATCTCTTTGGAAAGGACTTTCTTATCCACCCTGTCTTGATTTCCTTGTTATTGTGTATTTTAGGTACCTCATCCTTTTCTTTATAGAATTCGTCACAGTGTATAATTGCACTATGTATTTGTCAGTGTATTTTGTCTGTGATCTTCCATTTTCTATTAGAAGGAAATTTCATCGAGTAGGGAAAAGACTATTTATATATTATTTATGATTCTCTCCTTAACACTTGTTCAGGGTAAGCACATCCCAAAAATATGTGCTTGATGAGTGAAGATGATCCCAGTCACAACAGGTAACTTAAATGAGAGAAGGAGTTCTGTGAGAGGTATGTTCTGAGTCCCTTCAATGGTCCCCATCCAAAGTAGTGCTGCTGTGTCAAAGACTGGTCATAGAGAAGTGCAAACCAAAGAATAAGGAAACTGTTAATTAACAAATACAGGGCCGCCCCCGTAACCTCTGCTCTGTTTCACAGATGGTGCTAGCAGTAATAAGAACATCAAATAGCCTACTATTGGGATTTTGCTCTTAGGAGATAAATGAACTGTCCTATTGTCTTGCCCTGACAAAGCGTGAGGACCCTCAAAGTAGCAGTGTCTTGTTCAGTTAAGAAGCCATTTACATCAGTGGTTTATCTCACTAGGGACTGAATTTCAAGCTTTATTTATTGATTCTTTTATTGGTGCAACATAATTATACACAGTGATGGGATTCATTGTTGCACATTCATATATTCTCACAACATGACTGTGTAACATAAACCAATTCGTGCCTAGGTTCCTCCCCACCCCCATCCACTCCCCATTGTCATACCTCCACTACATTCTCAAGCTTTATTGACAAAATACAGAGGTTAAATGTGAGTTCTCTATAGCCAGAATGTCTTTGGGTCAGTCTTGGTGATGTTAATTAGAGAAGTTACATAAACCCTCTATATTTCAGTTTTCACATTTATAAAAGGGGGTAGGGCAGGTATGCTTGTTGTAATGATTAAATGAGCAATTAAACATAAAGAACTTATAACACTGATTGATTCATAGCAAGAGTTCTCTTTACCTAAACACCCTTCCTGAAAATAAAATCCTGTCATTTTCAGGAAAATGGTTGCAACTGGAAGATATTATATAAACAGAACCCAGACACAGAAAAACTAATATCATGTTATAATATGTGGAAGCTAAAAAAGCAGTCAACATGAAAGTACAATAGTGATTACTAGAGATGGGAAAGGAAGGGCACGAGTAGGTAAAGGGAAGATTTGATGAGAGTATGTCATATGTATGAATGGACATATTGCAGTCAATTCCATTAGCATGACTTCATGAAACAAAAAAATGGAATGGTAAGCCTGTCCTCATCTAGTAGTCCCAAGGCCCTAAGAGTCATTTATGTGCTAATCATGCCCAGGCTGCTCCTTTGAAGTCCATATTTGTATGCCTGGCTGCCAGGTCAACTAATAGCCATTTCAGACCTAACACACTCAAAACTGAGCTATTGATTCCCATGCCCATTTCCCATGCAATAGCAGTCCTCAGAGACTCTCTTATATCCGTAAACACTCATCTCATTTTTTTAAGTTTCTTTGTCCAAACACTTGCATTTTCCCTTAATTCCTCTTTATCTCATTCTTCATGAACTTTCAACAGGAGATCTGTTGATTCTTTCTCTGAAATACATACAGAATCTTAACACTCCTCTCCACCTTCATTTGTATAACCACTGTACAAGCCTCCATCAACTCCCCCTTGTATGAGCACTAATAATCTTTTAAATGGTCAACATTGATAGTCTTGTCCTCTCTAGATAGTTCTTTCATAATCATATGTGATATCTATCCTTAATTTATGATATAAACTTCATCTATATTTTGTTCAGATCTATCCAATGGTTTCTCAAATCACTCAGAGTAAATCTCAACAGATTGTTATGGCATGCAAGGCCCCATGTAATCTGGCCCCTGTAACTTCTCTGAAATCAAATCCTACTACAGTACCCCTTTCTCCTGCATCCTAGTCACCCTGAACTCCTTGTTGCTTAGAAAGGCAGTGACAGGCTCCTGCCTCTGCACTGGTGTCCCTGATATGCTCTATGACTTTTCCCACTCCTCCCTCACAACTTTCCTTCAACTGCTCCCTAAATGGCATCTTTTAAAAAGAAAGAGATAGAGTGAGAGAGAAGAAGAATCAATTTTATTTATTTATTTCATTTGGTTTATGTTTTTCTAACACTCAGTTGTGTGTCCTGGGGTTTGAACCTGGGTCCTTTTACACACTCTCCTACGAGCCACCCCTCCAGCCCTAAAATAGCACCTCTTCTGAGAGGATTTTTCTAACCTTTACGTATAAACTTGCCCTCATATATACTTAACCCCACTTTGGTTCTCTTCACTTCAGTTATTGGCCTCCTAGAGAGATTTATACTTTGTTCTTGTTTTGAGTTTTGCCCAAGGCAGAACAATCATAAGAGCAAGAATTTATAGTTTTATTCCCCATGATTTCCCTATTACCTGAACAGTATCTGACCTATGGAAAAGCCCTAATAAATATTGTTAAATAGGTACATGTATAATTTTCTTAAAACTTCATCTGTTAAATGAAGGTATTTCAGGCATCAGAAAGCAGTCTGAGGAAGGTATTTAGGGAAACAGAGAATCTTCTGAACATAATACTAAAAAAAATAAATAAATAAAAAACAAAACCCAGAAGAAAAAAAATTGTCTTGGGTAAGTTAAGCCAAGTTATACCAGTACTGTCTTGTAAGACCTGTCTAGGTTCAAATTCTTTAAACAGATAAAACAGAGTGGAGTTACACACACATAGGCATTTATACTCACCAAGGAATGCATGTAGAAATGGTGAAATCTGAGCAAACTCTGTAGATTGGATCAAATGTGAAATTCCTGGTTTGATAGTTTGATACAAGTATGCAGACTTCAACAGCAGGAAAAATTAGAAATCTACATAAGATCACAGTCTAATTTTCAATTTCCTATGGTTTTATAATGCTTTCAAAAAGTTTAAACAATGCAAGCCTCCTTGGCTCTCAGTACCAATAGGAAGTCACTGTCATATGAAGTTCCAAATGGGCACTTAGACCAGAAAAACTATATTTTAAAGTCAAATTTCACCTACATTGGGAAATGATCAAAGAACAATATTGCCATCTGAAATTTGAGCTAATTAAAATCAGCATGAAAGGAGTAAGTTAGTGAGGCAAAGAAGCATTAACTCTCAGAAATCGTTTTAATTATTGTCAGGAGTCTAAGGCTCAGTTCTTAAGAAGAGTATCCATTCCACAAGAATTTGGTAAGGGGAAAAAACTTAAAAGGTAGAAAAGAATAGGTTTTCAAGTAAATTGAGCAACTTACATGTTTTGAGCTTTCCCTCTTTGAGACACATGCAGCACTGTCACAACCAAGGCCCTGAGAAGTCCTTAAGTAAAGCTTACTACAGCACTTGCCAAACTCAGCCACCAGAGATGAGCGCAGTTTTATACCTCAACAGTTAAATAGGGGTTTTGCAACAAAGTCATTATTAACTATGATGTATCTGCATCTTCACAAGAGGTCTGAAAGAGTAACACTCCAGATTCCCTTGCACCCTTCACAGGCATTGCTGCCGTTCCCTCAGTTGGTTCCAGATACCTCATCAGAAATAGTATAAGCATAGACAGGAAAAGGATTTGAAGATACGGGAACTTGGCTTTTAAAATCTGATTTCTTTGCTTTCATTTCCATACACAACAACTCTCTTCCTAATATGTGTTTGCTTTCCAGGGCACACCAGAAGGTGGTCTCCCATTCAGATGAATTATAATATTAACCTTCCTGGATAAACAAGCCCTAGCATAATGTTTTTAACTTAAAAAATCATTATTTTGTGGGTTTAATGTATTTCCTCAGATCATAATTGCTTTTTGATCAATCTATAAAGACTGATTTCTGAACATACCAACATTGAAGGGGATCAGTGTCTAGAGAAATTATAACCCTTCCTTCCCTCAACCCCATCACCTCTGCCAATAACACTTTTATCAAAGTCCCCAACATTAAGTGGTCATGCCTTTGGCAATTAACCACAGTTTTGAATAATTAATGCACAAATGAGTATGCCATATGTTGTACTGGTGATTATCTATATGTAAATATTTTAAATGGTATCTACCTTTTCCATAGTTGAACATTTGCTTAGAATCAACAATGCCAAGAAGTTACTTGACTTATTAAAGCCTACCTTTACGTTTCTAATACTCCTCAGGAGCTGAAATGCCATTACTGGGTATACAAAAACCACAGCTTAATGACTTTCTATGGACATTATCACCTTCCTTCCTTCCTTCCTTCCTTCCTTCCTTCCTTCCTTTCTCCTTCCTCCCTTCCTTTCTCCTTCCTCTCTTCCTTTCTCTCTTCCTTTCTCTCTTCCTCCCTTTCTTTCTTTTTTTCTTTTCTTTCTTTCTCCCTTCTTTCCTTGCTCTTTCTTTCTGTTTTCTTTCTCCTTCCTTCCTTCCTTCCCTCCTTTTTGTGGTAGAGCACAGACTGAACTCCATTTATTGGAATGGATGATTGCTTACTTTCCCAGATTTTTAACCAGCCTTACTGTGAGTTAGAAATGTTTTCCTTTGTTTCTTCTTGCTGTCATGAACTGATGTCTCTGCAAAAGATTAAACAATGATTCCAAGTCTTGACTCCTTTATTGGTTCTGACAATTACATTTATCTAATTTGTTGAGATGCCATAAGGAGCAGAACGCTCTTCCTGGTTCCATGATTCACAGGATTCCACAATGAACAGTAGGCTGACAAACTTAATATCATTTGGTCCACTTTATAGTTCTCTGCATTTGAATGCTTTTAGTATATATACATAGCTTATTACATAGTAATAGTGTAATAGAAATAACATTTTACTTTCTAAGCTAAAATTACTTACAGTGTGTATTTTGAAATGATTTAAATTTAAATTCATTCTGACAAAATAAGTTATTTTAATTGAGTGTAAACAGCTTGTGAATTTGTCAACATTCCAATAAGGTTTGGTGAACTAAGAAGAAGAACATTTTATAGTTTCCATTGTTTCCTTTAATAACATAAAAATCTGTTCTTTGCTCTTGCATAGGTCAGTTGTACAAAATTTCTTTGATCTTGTGAGCAGTTGAAAGTATTTTCTTTTTTATGTGAAAAACTTGACATTGGCTGCAGCAATTTCACTCCCATAGGTTGGGAAGGGCATACGATGCATTCGTGAAGTAGTATCAGAAAGTGAGAGTCAAAAGACATAAGTGGAAAGCTCTGTGAGAAAATCACATGCAATTAATCCTGCCACATGTTACATCTCTGTTGGCCCAGGTCCTTGTGAGAAATGTAAGCACCGTCAGCTATCTGCAGAGTGATGCTATTCTTCAGGCCTGGCTATGTTTTTCCTCTCCTGACACAATACCCATGGCTCCCTTCTCTTTAATATGTATTTTGGGATGTATGACATACCAAGAATGTGATAATTCACACAATTTTACTTCTGTCTCCTACCAAAGCTAACCCTGACTTTCCACTGAGGTGTATGTGGTGTCTCATGATAACTACTCAGGAGGAATATTCATTCCCTGAAAAAGCCACAAACCTCAAGATCAGGAAGTGCAACTGCCTTTCCACGAACTTTCAGTTTTTGAGTCAACACCTTGATGTTTTGGAGGCTCAATTCACAATGGTACCATCCTCTGCATTCTCCCTTCCAAAGTATCTTCTACTGACCTCCTGGTCAGTCCACAACATCCCCAGATACTATATCTATAAAGGAAGCTAGGCTTACTAAGTGTTGCAGAGAAGGGAGCAGTAGACTTGGGGACACACTGGCTTCATTCATTTGCATATTTGTCTCTTATGTCTTGACTGTGGTTCTTGATGGTAAGTGATTTGCCTAATTTTCCCAGGGCCTGGAACTTAAAGAATATTCGATATGGTGTTGTTGGAAGGATTAAATAATGTCAGAATATTAACACTGTTAATCTGTATGTCACAGTAGCTCATTTTCTGGAAGCTTTGCCCTAAGTAATTTACATGTGATGACTCCTTTGAGTCCCCACAACAGCCATTAATCAGGTACTATTATTGTAGATAAAGGAATTTTGAGTGTAAGCAACTTAACTTCACTCAAGTCACGCATTTCAAATATAGTAGATTTGCTATTTGGAAAAGGCTATTTTCAGAGCAAAAAATCTTAATCACTATCCTGAATCATTTCTTGTGGCCAGCAGGATGAATGAAAAATAGGTCCATACCTGAGAGTCCCACTTCTTCTTTAGCACAAAAGATGAGCAGAGGGTGGTTGGGGCATTCTTGCTCCAAGGAATTCCCTGGCTTTCTGACACACTCAGCCTCAGAGAGGGAAGGAATTATCATCTCTAGAATTAGGGGATAGTAGTAGCCAGAGTACCTTTATGATGGTGTTTAAAGCTCTTGTCACTGATCATAGCTTTAAATAAAAGGATGAAGAATAATATAGGAAGGAAAAAGAGGTTGAAAAACAGAACAAAACAATACAGAAGGACAAAGTACCAGAAGCAAATAATAAAACTAACATTTACATTAGCATTAATTGAGAAGAAAGTTCAAATATCTGAACTTCTTTCTTCATATTCCCAGAGGAAAGAGAAAGAAGAGGCAGGAACAAAAGTGAGGGGGAAAATCTTGGCCAGGAAAGGAGCAGAAGGAGTCAGGGCCAGGGTAAATAAGAGATGGGTGAGGGTTGTTTGTACTTGAGAGTGAGGAACTTGAAGTCAGAAAAGCTTATACAGTGCTTGAGTCCAAAGCTCAGTGCTTAAACCAAAATCAACTTGAGCAAATTTATCTTTGAAAATTCCTAAAAATACTGCATAAGTACACAAATAACGTTGACTACATTCCACCCTGTGAAATCACATATATGTGAAATATATATATGTTTATATATAAATATTATATGTATATATAAGTCACTATAAAGTGAAATATAGGATATGATGAAGCATGCATTTGAAAATACCATTTTATAAGATTTTCATAGCATGAGACAGGCCTGAGTGCATGTGGTCTGTTGAATGTTAAAGACTTGAATGATGAGGCTTTTCTGCATTTATTTACTGCTTGTCTTCTGAAAACTCAAAATACTTACATTGAATGCACTCCATTTGAAAATACTGGTGCCCCTGAAACATGCCTCCTCAAGGGGAGGCAGCCTACACACTATTGGCTTAAAATGTGCTTTACTCCTGAGTCATTGAGTAGTAGGAGTTTGCCACCTGTTATGGAATTAATGTGGTGTTCAGGCCTCTGACTTGGGGAACAAATCCATGCAAAAGAAGGCTAAGGTTCATAATAATCCTGAATGCCCAGGATTTATATCCAGATTTAAGTTATGCAATTTGTACAATTTGATATTGACATTTCTTAGCCCTGAAAGCCAGTACTCAAAGTCTCTCTCTCTCTATCTATCTATAGATAGATAGAGAGAGACTATTAAAACATTATTTGATTTTTTTTTCAAACCTCTCAATATCAGCTTGTTTATTGAAAATTCCTGGAAGCTACAAAATGCCATCTGTTTCCTTATCAAACGTCACTCCCACAATGAGAGACAAATACCACTGCTTTTTTTATTCGTGAGGTTGCTTAGGAACAATTTAATTGTATTCACAGGTCGGATCTGATTGAGTCACTGATGATGGGCTAGATGCAAGTATTAAAAACTTGCCCAAAGTCTGGAAACTATCTGAACACCAGCTTCCAATCCCAAAACACAGCCCAGAGGAAACTCCCCCAGAGAGCATCTCACAGACTCACACATTTAGAATGATGTCTTTAGAATGTAATCCATAACGGTCACATGACATGATGAGGACTTTTCCTGTCAACTGGAAAACTGAACAGGAGGCTGCCTTTGCAGGTAATCTTCATAAGTGCTAGCCTTGCAGAAGATTGAACTATAAAGGCACCCCGCCCAAAGAACTCCTCCAAATATGGATTTCTCCAGCTGAAAGTGGTCGGTTCATCTCTCCAGCAACCCACCAGGGAAGAGTCAGTGCTCCAATTCTGTTAACTTCACTGCAAATGAAGAAAGATGTGAAGAAACAGTGCAGAGTGTCAGAACACACATTCTAGGAGAGTGTTAGAAAGGTGGCCTCTTTGGGGAAAAAAAAAGAAAAGGAAGAAATAACAACAAACAAAAACTCTGCAACCGGCAATCCCTGTGGCTGTGTTTACACAGTGAAACACATCAGTTCGGGGGGAGGGGGGGAACGTCCACTCGGTGGTTTTCTTACAGCCTTTATTTATTTATTTATTTATTTATTTTTTTAAAGAAAGAGTTGATCCAATCAACATATTCCATTTAAAGTGGAAAAAAAAATTCTTACAGTTTCCCAAAATAGGGAATGTCAGTTTCATGTCTAGTTTTAAAAGTATTATTCTGGGGGCTGGAATGATGGCTCGGCAGTTACGGCACTTACCTGGCATGTGCAAGTATGGGAGTTCAAACCCCAGGACCATGTACACAACGAAGTCTCAGAGCAATGAAAGGCACAGGAAAAACTAAATAAAAATTGCTTCTCTCTCTCTGTGTGTGTGTGTGTGTTTGTGTGTGTGTGTGTGTGTGTGTGTGTGTGTGTGTCTCACTCCATCTCACGGTCCCTCTCTCTTAAAAAAATAAAAATAAAAATAAAATTATTATTCTAGACCTAGGTTGACAAACATTATTCTAAATATTTGTCACAGAACTTAAGTGTCAGCAATCAGAATGGTGTTTAATCTACTCTGAATGACTGGATGCATTAGACTGTATGCGAAAACACAGATTCAGATACACGTGTCTTGATATCTGATTATGTCCTCTAAAGCATCAACTTTGTATAATTAAATTCTGTTGCCCCTGTACTTAAATTTGCTTGCTTTTGAAAGCCATTGTGAGCATCTACTGTTTGCCAGGCTCTGTAGTAGGTAATGCACAGAAGTTCAGCCTTCCTGATGGCTCTAATATGAACTTTGATTGCACCAACATATGACTCTATGATGGGTAACCTTTAAAAAAAATAAATAAACTCAAGAAGCACAGTGTTCACAGTTTCTCTGGCTCTTGTGTCTGACATCAAAATAACATTAAGTTTTCCCATTCTCCAGCATGAAGAATCTCCAAGACACTTATTCCATGCATTTGTGAGGAAACCAACACTACACCTTTGGAATTTTTTCCATCCTTGTTTGACTACAAAATGGATGGTCTTTCTGACACGTTATAGAACAATCCTTTCATCAAGATGTTTAGTAGCAAGCAAAATGTAGTCTTGGGCTGTATACATTTTAAAACACGAAGCTCAGGAGTTTCCAATCGAATAGCAAGAGTGAGTCAGTCGAGGCGAAGATGCACACACTCTCCAACAAATAAATCCAAGAAGCACTCTGGAGCTAGGGCAGGTTGCCAATAAGCTTGAAACAAGATCAGAGTCTGCCAGGAAACGGACTCAAGGGTGACATCTCAGAAGAGACATTCCTTTGGCAGACTGTAGAACGAAAAGAAGCAGAGCCATGGAGTTATTCTCCACATGCTGAAAGTCTGAATATACTAAGATCTGTATTTGCACTCATCGTGGTGTAATGTTCATTATAAAGGTACGCATGAGAGGTGGTATAATGTCAGAACAGGATAGCACAATATGTTGTTCAGAAGGAAGGAAAGAATGTAACTTTGACCTTACAATCTTATTTAAAATGCCCCACAGACAAAGTTACTGATCCAACTGCGTAGTTCTGATTTTTTCTTTATATTTTCCTAATGGGCACAGGTGGCAGGCACTGCAGTTTGATGTGCCAGCATGTGAGGGACCTTTTATTTTTTTAAATTTTAGTTGTCTTATTTGACCAAGAAACAAAACATTTTTTGCCTTTCCAAAAGAATATTAAACAAGAGGCAAGGTCAATACCTCCCTTGCCCTGCCCACCCCTGGCTTCCTTTATGCCTATCAAAGCCTGGAAATGTTAGCAATGGAGCAGTGGGTGGCCTCCCCTTAGTGCAGGTCTATCTTAGCCCCTCCCATAGTCAAAGACCCCAAAGAAAGTATTATGCCTAGGCCTCTGCCACCCTATCATGTCCTGCAATGTTTGAAAAGGTGTAAAAACAGTCTCTCAGCCATCTCTGAGTGCACACTCTCCTTAGTTACCTAAAAAACAAGAAAAGGCTATTCCCCCCAGAAATCCTGTGCTGGTGAAAGCAACATTTACATTGAGTACATATGGAAGATCCCCTACCCCTTGGTCTTCCTTTCAACTTAATTTTTACCCCTTTGCTATTTTCCCAAAATTCTATTTTTATAAAAGAGCTAATTGCTCTTGTGTCTAAGGTGTCAAAATACCGTTAACATTAAATGTCACCAGTCTTCAGAGGGGAGAATCTCCCAGATGCAGAAAAATCCCTTGACAGAAATGACTGTCTCTCATTATTTTACAATAAATGAATCCTTACCTTCTAGAAGTGAGAAAGGGTTAAGGAAGATTAGGCACAGAGCTTACTGATTTACCTCCTGTTCTCTGAACCTCAGAGTTGTGTCACTATGGGGAGTTAATCTAAGGGGCATCTTCCCAGTGACTGGTCAGATAAGAAGTCAGTGGCTGTGGAAGAGAATCAATCCTTTGGTAATTATGGCTACCTCAAATTTCAGTGCACAGTCAGTCAAGGGTCACATGGAGTTGTCTTATCATTAATTTATTCATTCTTTCATTTACTCAGTTCAACAGACACCAAGTGCCTACAGTCTGCAAGACAATGAGCAAAATGCCAGAGACATAATAATGAACAAGAAGAAACATGAAAGAAAGGAAAAGCTGTAAGAACTGAAAAAATTAGCAACTCTTCTTAGATCTCTCAGAGAAGTGAGTTCCTAGGGTAAACTGCTGACCCAAAATGGAGACAGATGCACAAGTGCAGAGGATCACAGCCCTCCAAAGCAGAAACCTCCATAGGAACCAGTGTCATGGTGGGGAGACCCAGAGTGTAACTGATGAATTGCTAGGGCTCTGTGAGGATGAGTCTGAGAGTTTAAACTCCAGGGGGACACTTTATGAGGCAGGGTTAGTTTTACTTCCAAGAGTTCCATTAGATCATCACTGTGAAAACTGGAAAAGAGATCATCTCATACAAGGAGTAAAGGAACCATTTTGAAATACACCAGATCATTCTGTCCTTAAGATGGCCTGTCCTCAGGAAACCATTTTGCCAGTTTCTACCCTACTGGGATTTTATTATAGCCTAATGTACCTGGGGGAAGATCTATGCCCAAGTCCAGCCCCTGTAGCCGTTCTGCTCCTCCAAAGGGCAGGGAGAGGAGAGACACAGTGGCAAAGGCTATAGGTCAGGTATAAGGACAGAACTAGTCAGAGGACTATGGAATACCCCCACTATGGTACATAAGTCCCATTTACCATATTTACAGTTCCTTCTGTCTGGTGCATTGTGTACACCTTTCAACCACAAATGGCAACATGTACAACATGTACTAAAAGGTAAAAGAAAATAAATAAAACACAATTTGAAGATACTGTGTAAGCCTCAGGACCAGAGTCAGACATAGCAGGGATATTGGAATTATTCATACCAGGAATTTTTAAAAATATTGATATTCTTAAGGGCCTTAACAGAAGCAGAAATCATGAATGAGTTGATGGATGATGTAAACAGAGAGATGGAAGTTCTAATGAAGAACAAAAAGAAGCACTATAGATTAAAAGAAAACTGTCACTGATATGAAAAATGCATATTAGTAGATGACGTACAGCCAGGGAAAGGATCTGTAACTTTGATGATATGAATAGAATCTAAAACAGAAAAACAGAGGGAAAAACACAACAAAACAAAAACAACAAAAGGAACTAAAGGAAATACCCAACCACTCTGGAAAATTTTGGAAGGTATAACTCATGTGTAGTAAGACTGCTAGAAGGAGAATAAAGAAAGAGAAGCTATACATGAAGCAATGATAACTGAAATTTTTCTAAATTATTGTCAAGCAGAAAAACAAAAAATTCAGGAAGCGAGAACACCAAGAACACCAAGCAAGACAAGTCTCAGAAGCATGAAAAAAAAAAACAAAAAGTGACACCTAGATGTATCATATTGAAACTTCAGAAAAACAAAGAAAAAAATCCTGAAAGAAGCCACAGAAGAAAGCATCTTGCCTATAGAGCAGTAAATCAACAAATATATCTGATTTGTATTCAGAAATCATACAAACTTGGAGCAAGTGAGGCAGAATATTTAATGTTGAAAGGAAATAATTGTAAATCCTTCATAATTATTCTTCTAAGTGTAAAAAAAATCAGGACTTTTGTCACATCCACAAATATTGAAGGAATGTGTTGCTAGTAGAACTGCCCCATGGAAAGTATTAAAACACGATCTTTAGGGAGAAGGAAAATGATACAGGTCAAAAACTCAATTCCACATTGAGAAAGGAAGAGGTAAATAGGAAGGAATTAAATAAAACATTTTATCTTCACATTCTTAAATATCCTAAGAGATAATGCTTTGTAAAAAGCAACAATATATTTGTATATATTTAATATAAACACTTTGTGTATAATATCAGTGTATAAAATAAGTGTATGCTTAACTAAAATGAATGACAATAATCAAAGACAGGAAGAAGAATATATGAATATTTTATTATAATAAAGTATTTGCTCTACCTATGAATCAGCATATTGTTAGTTGAAAGTGAACCTGGATTTGTTACAAGTGCACGATGTGAACTCTAGGGCAACTACTAAGAAAGTTATAAACTGGGCACAGTGTCACACACTTGTAATCCAAGAGACTCAAGAGGCTCTTGAGTTCAAGTAAAGCTTTAGCAACTCAGTGAGGCTCTGTCACAAAAATAATGAAAGAAAATATTCAAAGGGCTGGGGATGTGGTTCAATGGTTAAGCACCCCTGGATTCAAACTCCAGTACCAATAAATAAGTACATAAATAAAACTATAAGTATTTTTAAAAAGTATATCTGATAATTAAGAAAATTAAAACCACATAAGGCAGAGATTGCTGAAAAAATTGGAACAAAGAATAGAACACAACAGCAATATTAACCCAAATGTATCAATAATTACTTTAAGCTGCAATGGTCTGAATAAATACCTATTAAAAGATGAGATTATCTGAAGGGTTCATAAACAATACTCAACTGTATAATGTAAAGCAAAAAAAACTTTATATGCAAAGACATATATGCATTAAAAGTAAAAAGATGGAGAAAAATATACCATACTAGTTTTAATCAAAACAAAGTGGAAGCAGCTATATTACTTGCAGGCAAAGAATACATAGAAGCAAAAAAAGGTTACATTGGCCATTAAATTCAAGAAGATATAATAATCCTTAATGTGTATATCTACCAGCACAGTTCAAATATGTTTTCAAAAAAGTGCTAGAACTGAAGTGAGAAATAAATGACTCCACAGTGTAGCTAGGGACTTGAACATACCCCTATCAGAAATAGTCTGATTAGGATCTGGAGTGGTGGTTCAGTAGTTACAGTGCTTGCTTGGCAAGTGCAAGGATGTGAGTTCTGACCCCAGAACCACATACACAACAGAGTTGGAGCAACTAAAGCCACATGAAAAACTAAATAAAATTGATTCTCTCTCTCTCACTGTCCATTTCTTTAAAAAAAAAGAAAAGAAAGAAATAGACCCATTAGACAGAACATCAATAATGGGTATAGTTGAACTTAACATCACCATCAATTAACCAGACACAATTGATATCTATGGACTACTTCATTCAGCAAACAGAATTATTCTTAAGGTCAAGAGCAACATTCACCAGGACAGATCACATCCTAAAATATGCATACTTTAACAATTTTAAAAGAACTGACATCATACAATATCTACTCTCAGGCCTCAGTGGAATTAGTTTAAGAATCAATAGCAAAGAGTCATTTGGAAAATCCCCAAATACTTGGAGACTAAACAACATATTTCTAAATAACACATGGGTCAAGAAAAAAATCAAGAGGAATATATAAAATACTTTAAGCTAAATGAAAATGAAAATGTAATTTTCAAAAATTGTAGAAGTAAAAGCAGTGTTTAGAGGTAAATTTATAACATGGAATGCATACAATAGAAATGAAAAAAATGTGTAAAATCTAAGATTCTACTCTAACGTGTTTGAAAAAGAAAAGCAAATTAATTTAAAAGTAAGCATAAGTAGGGAAATAACCAAGAGCAGAAATCAATGAAATTTAAAATGGTAACATAATAGTTACCATTGTCAAATGAACCAAAAGCTGTTTGAGAAAAATATCAATGAAATTGATAAGCCAGACAATGAAAAGGACATAAGTCACCAATATCAGAAATGAAAAGACTTCACTATAAATATGAACATTGAAAATAAAAAGGGAATAGTATGAACAATTCTGTGTCCATGTATTTGGTAGCTGACATTAAATGGACAAATTCCTAGAAAACCACAATTTACAGAAACTCACACAAGAAGAAATAGATAATTTCAGTAAGCTCATTTCTAATAAAGAAATTTAATCAATGTTGAATAATTCTTAAAGCAGAAAGCAGCAGTGCTAAAGGGGTTCACAATTGAATTCTACTAAGTTTTTAAGAAAGACATCATACCAATTCTCTGTACTATCCAAAATTTCTTCCAAAGGTGAGAGGCAAAACCATGGATGGTAAAAGTTCAGTAGCTGTCAGAGTTGAGGGAGGAAGCAGGGACGCTTAGACAGAACACAAAGGTCTTTCAAGGAAGTGGAACCATTCTGTGTAGCACTACAGTTGTGGATGCATGTGGCTATATAATTTTCCAAACCCATAACTCATGCAAAAAGAGGAGTGAGCCAAAATGTAAACTATGAGCTTTCTGAGATGATGGGTCCACGTAAGTTCAGTTGCCATTGCCATTTGTTTAGTCAGCTTATTAACAGCTGCAACTAAAAGACCCAACAAGAACACCTCTGGGGGAGAAAATTTATTTGGGGCTTCATGGTTTCAGGAGTCTCAGTCTGTGTAAGGCTGGCTCCATTTCTTGGGGCTCAAGGTGAAGCTGAAGTGTGGCAGAGGGAAGCAGTCCAAAGCATCAAATCCTGAAGAGATTCCACTCACCGGACAGAAAATATATACCCTAAAGGCATGCTCCCAACGACCCACCTCCTCCATCCACACCACCTAATTAGTCCCTATCAGGGGATTAATTCACTAATTGGATTAAGGCTTTCAAAACTCAATCATTTCACCTTTCAAACTTTTTGCATTGTCTCTCATACTGAGCTTTTGGGGGACAACTGTCATCCAAACCATAATGCCATCGTACACTGTGGTGTTAAATGTTGACAGGAAGTTGTGAGGGTGTGGGGACAGGGTGTGCCACCAAACTTTGTATTTTCTGCTCAACTTTCCTGTGAACATAAAACTGTCCAAAAAATAAGATACCTATTTAAAAAATATTTTAAAAATATAACCAAAAATTTATTTCCTCAAAACATATTGCCTCTAGCAGGAGTTATAGTCTACTAAACAAAACTTAAAAACTGGAGAGGAAGAGAAATTATAAAAGAAGTATAAGATTCTATCAAGCCACAGAGTAGTAATACTGAATTTGGATGCATGTGTACATATCAGCTGCACTGTCATCATCTAAGCAGTAGCTATTATTGGAACAGTGTGCTGGACATCTGGCTGCTGATATCTCCCGTAATCATGGAAAAGTCTGGAAGTATGAACTGGAACTGAAGTTAGTCATGGGGGTTCAAGTTCTGGCAGAATTAAGGCTAAATACATTGATAAACCCTTCCACACAAGAACAAATGAAGACAACATTAGATCAAATACACTATAAAATATAATAAACTCCTAAATTGCATTAACAAGTCAAAAAGATGGTAGGGAATTCTCAAAATGTGAAATCATTATCTCTGAGAGGTAAAAGAAAACTGAAATGGGCATTTTCTTTGTGGATATTTAAAGAATCTGAAGATACTGAAACTCGGTTTTCAAGGCCATAGGACATAGAGCTCAGTGTACAGCGAACACAGAGAGTTTAATTGGAGGTAAGAATTATGATCTCAAAGGATGCACCTTCAAGGCCAACCAGAGATAGAACTGTGTAATCCATTAAGTAATCAAGAGGAAAATCTCAAATTTTTCTGTGAATTTGAAAATATACAAGGGTCTTTTTGCAGTTTCACATCTTGAACTCATGTTATCGGAATAGTCTGACAAAGTTCAAGCTGAGAATTAAGTTTAAAGTGGCACAATGCTTCTATACTACCAGACTCCCCCCAGAAATAAATATAGATATTCTTCAGAGGACACAACTTCAGTCAGCACTAATGAATTCTGACAAGCAAAATTCCATGAGTTATATAGTCATGGTGTAAAATAACAAAACCCACAATGAAATAAGATACCTTTGTAGAACCTGTAGAGAGAGACAAAAGAGATTAAATACAGACCTAGCAAGCCTTGATACTAGATCTCTCCGACACATATTGTAAATTTAAAATGTGCTTAGTAGGCTAACATAAAACAAAATATTTGTGTAAATATTTAGAAAGTCAAATAACCAGTCCAACATAAAGGAAAGAAACAAAACAAAATATCTAGATATTGATATGTAATTAAAATCAAATTTTCTGTGGGTAAGGTTATTAGCCAGCTCTTCCCAAAATCTAGAATTGTTCACTTGTATGATATATATGCAGAACTCAGCTTGCAGGATGGAAATGAAAAATATGCAAAAGAAGTTAAGAGACGTGAAGGATAGAGTTGTAATGCCTAATATGGGTGTAGCAGAAGAGTAAAGAGGTTGGCAGCACAAACACGTACAGGTGCTTTGAGTATTTGAAAGTATAAAGATGTCAGACTTTAATTAACTATTTCTCTATAGAATTCATATAATCACCAGTCAGTTCTAGCCTGTACTTAGTAAGTAGAAACCAAAACAGAATTCTTCAAACTAATGAATTAATTAGTGATGATAAATAACTGAGTAAATTCAACCCTCCAGTCTCTGTCTTTTAATTGGTTTTTCTGTGTACTCTGCATCTAACAGGCTTGTCAATATCATTGGATTAAACCAAACATTTTGTTAAAAAAATAACTGAGTAAACAAGTAGCAACTTACTGTTAAGGTGACAAGTTATATGTTATCTGGAGGAGCTTGACATTACAGTTAGATGCATACAACACTTTTTTTTTTTAAGTTAGTTACCAACTGAGACTTGCTATTACCCGCTTCTTTGACTTGGTTGGGAAGCAGACATTTACCCTTGAAGACAGGATACTGTGTGATTCCCTTTCATTGATGTTCCTGTTTTTTAGCTATGGGAATGAAGTCACTTAAGTCAATAATTCCATCTGGCACTTAAGGTATCTGTGTGCTACCACTGAGCTACATCCCCCATCCCTTTTATTTATTTTCTTTTATTTTACTAAGTTGTACAGGCTGGTTTCAAACTGGTAATCCTCCTGCCTCAGCCTCCTGAGTTGCTGGAATTCAAGGCTACCCTGCCATGCCCAGCTCCTTGTTTCTTTTTCTCTTTCCCCTTTGCCTGACAGGATAGTTTTACATAGGACTCATAATGTACAAATGAAAACTACTCACCAGGAGCTCTTGATAAGACACACACGGGCGACATAAAACTCATCCTGAAGCAGAATTCTAAGAGACACCAAAGCCAGCTAATTAAATGTGGCTCAAACACACAGAGAGCATGCTGAGTTAAAGATGCTCCTCTTGTTCTTGCTAAGACGTTCGGCCATAAAGTCAGAAACCAGAATAAACTAGGGCAAGGGTTTTCATGGAGGTCCAAGTCAAAGTTAAAAAGACATAAAAACCTGCTCCAAGGAAGGCGATATGTCCATTTCTCCCTATAATTCCTAGTTAAGTGCGATTTCAAATCTTGGAAATAGTGCATAAGGCAGTCCAAGAGGAACTTTGAAAGACAGTAAGGAAGGAGAAAGTGGTTTTGCATCCTAGGGACACAAGGGTCAATGCAGTGTCACACAATCTTATGTCCCTCTACAAACAGGAAAACACCTTAGCCACAGCATTCCCAATCCCTAACCCCAGAACTGAAGAGAAGAACACTGTGAGGCTCATTTCTCTCCTGGACCACAGGAGAGACCTTCCAACATCAGGCAGGACTGACACAATTGTTGAAGAGGCCAGGCAAAAATGCTGTCCTTCTATGCCAGATCTAAGACTTCTTTGTGCCCTGACAACAATGATAGTGGGATGAACAGAGGACAGGGCCACCAAAAAAAAAAAAAAAAAAAAAAAAAAAAAAAAAAAAAAAAAAAACTGGTCCATAAAGCCCTCTCAATACTGTGGAGCAGTTCAGTTCTGCTTAGGAATGTCCAATGGCTCCAGTATCATTTGGTGAAAATTTTTCCTTCATTTATTGAATTGCTCCAGCACATTTGTCAAAATCTGTTGAGAAGATTTGCTTAAGTGTGTTTATGGGTTTTCTATTGTGTTGCATTGAACTGTTTATTTATCCCTCCAACAATGCTACACCGTCTAGATTACCATAACTATAGTAAAACATAATCACAGGTAAAGTGATTTCTGTCACTTTGTTCTTCTTTTTAAATGTTCTTTTATTTATGCTAGGACTGTGGTTTTCTCATACAAATTATAGAACACAACCGTCTGTCTAGCAAAAGCCTTGTCATATGTCATCGTGGTTTTTAATCATAGAAGTAAAACATGGATAATGATATTGAACATGTTTTTGTTTGCTTAGTTATCATCCAAATTTGAACAATGGCAAACATTAGTATGATATGACTAAAAAATTGGCAAAATGACTGAGATAACCTCACCGGAGAAGATATGTAGATGGCAAGTAAGTGTATTTAAAAAAATGTTCAATAACACATGTTATTAGAAAATTGCAAATAAAGTCAATAATAAGGTATTGCTACATACCTGTGAGAAAGGGCTAAATGCAGAATACAGACAAAGCAAAATTCTAGAAAGAATGTGGTGCAACAGGAACTTTCATTTATTGGTACTGTGAATGCAAAATGGTATAGCTCGTTTGAACAGTTTGATAGTATCTTACAAAACTAATCAGCCTTACTACATGATATCAAAATTACAATCCTTTGTAATTACAAAAATGAACTGAAAACTTAGATCTACTCAAAAATGTTTATAAAATACATTTTTATTCATAATTATTTAAACTTGGAAGCAATCAAGATGTTCTTCAGTAGGTGAATAAATATGTGAACTGTGGCACATTGAAACAAAGGAATATTATTCAGTGCTAAAAATCCACATTAGGAAGTGAAAGAAACCTATTTAAAAGGATACAAATCATATAATTACACCTGTATGACATTTTATCAGGAAAGTATAGAGAACAATAGAGATTAGGGGTTTCCAAAGTTAAGGGGACAGGAGGATTGAGTAGGCAGGACACAAGAATTTTCAAGGAGATTAAACTATTCTATACGATACTACAATCACAGATACACGTTACTAGTCTTTAGTTCAAACCTATAAAATGCACGCACCTAGAGTGTCAATTAAAATTACTATATCATTATGTCCCTATAAGAATGGCTGATTTTAAAATACTGAATCACTAAATGATGGTAAGGATGCTGAGAAACTGGATAAATGATATGTTGCTAGGGAAAATGAAAAATGGCCTCACACTGTGGAAAATGGTTTGTTATATTCCATGAAGCCAAACATGCACTTATGTGACCCTCATATGGCATCTTGGATACTTATTCCAGAAAATTTCCTGTAAATCTCATACACAATTTGATGTACACTACTGTCTGGAACAGCTTTGGACATAGTAGCAAAAATATGAAAACAATTAACACATCCTTCACTAAGACAATGGTTTAAACTGAGGTAGGCCTGCATCACATAATTATATCAACAATATAAAGTTATAAACTATTGATACCCACAACAGCCCAGACAGATCTCCGGAGAATTGTGGTAAGTAAAAAAAAAAAAAAATCTAAAACTCTATCTAATCATCGAGGAAAAAAGACTAAAGCCACAATGATAAATCAATACATACTCAGAAACTTGGAATTCGGGGCTTATGCTTCTAGAATTTTATAAAGTCATAGAAACAAGAAATAAAACATAGGACTCAGTGAAGCTTGGTAATTTAATAGCAAGCTCTGCATAAAGCATGAAGGCTATACCCTCATGATTTTTGGTCCATAACTATTAAATTCTTTCTTACAAAAAGTTAACAGCAGGAGGTGGAGTGGTGGCTTAGTGATTATGGCATTTGCCTGGCATGCATGAGGATGTAAATTGGAACTCCAGAACCACATACACAATGGAGTGTCAGAGCAATGAAGGCCACATGAATAGCTAAATAAATAAAGTTATTTCTCTCTTTCTATCTGTCTCTCTCTCACTCTATCTCTCTCTGTCACTGTCCTCTCTTAAAAAAAAATAGTTACAGCAAGAAAAATTGACTTTCAATAGCCTTTGCATTTAGTGGAGGGGGGAAATTCCCTTGGGAACTGACAACCAAGAGTTTGCCATCACTATGATTTAATATCATTATTAATTAATTCACAATGTAAATGTGGTCTCCAATAAAGTAGCCAAAATTTGTTTTTCAGAGATTCTTAGGTATCAAGGCCATAAACAATTAGCAGACAAGGGGAAAACTAACTAAATAAATTCAAACAGATCTCCAGAATTTGAACAGATACATTATTAAGGAAAATGTGCAAGTTATTATAATTAATAAAGAATCTATGAACCAAAAGCAAAAACAAAGAAATAACAGTAGAGGCAGATGAGAAAAAAATACTTACGTAATTGATATCAAACCCAGGTTGTGAATCACATATGCTTCATTTATTTAAGGAAGTAAAAATAAATATATGAATGAATTCAGCAAATTTTAAAGAAAAACAAAAGAGACTATTAAGACATGAAAATGTAATAATTCCAGTTAAAACCTTAAGAGGTGGAATACAGAGCACTGTAGGTAGATACAGTGGAAAGGAAAATTTGTAAAGTGGAAGATAGGGAGAAATGCCATCTCAATTTTTTGGACAGAAAGACAAATAGGTGAAAATATAGATTATATTTAAAGTGACAGAAACCAGAAAAATCTTAACATTTACCTAATCAAAGTTTCAGAAATATAAAACCAAGAATGAAAAAATAAGGTAGTACTTGAAAAGATATTGACTGAGAATTTCCAGGATTTTTTAAGAAGAATATTAAGGAAATAATCCTAACATCAAGAAAGGCTACTAAATCACCAAAAGAGAGATAACAAAACTCCAAACATTTGCATAACATAGTAAAACTTCAAAAGATCAAACAGAAAATTATTCAAAGCAGTCATAGTGAAAAGATACAAGCCCTAAAATACTGATAACTATAGCGAGTAAATTCCTATGAGGTGAAAATATTAACTAATAACAGGTTAAATCGACAGCAAAACAATGACTACAGAGTGTATAACTTCCAAATAAAAAGAAAGGAAGACAGGAAAGCCTGCTTATCTTCAGAGGCTAATGGTAAGTGGACTTCTCCGTTGACAATTTCCTTGGGAGTGCCTTTGCTGGAGGAAGCCATGTCTCTTGGGGGTCACATCTTTCTCTGTTCTGTCCAAAGAATTACGATAAAATGGACTAGAATAAATGTGAGGTGGAGTAAGAGGTACATAAATTTGGCCTGACACAGGATTCTTTGATGGCAAAATTCACTCCAGAGTTTCAGCTGGGCTGTCGTAGGTTTTCATCAGGATTGCTGACAGTTCAACATTTTCCTCTGTTTAATCTTTTTCCTCTTCTTTCTTCTTTTCATATTACTGGTCCCTAATAAATTTCTTTTACTCCACACATGATCCCAGCAGCTGAGAGTAGGGTGGGGATATTAGCTCCCCTACAAAGAGCAATGCCTACTTACAACATCTCAAGTCAAAACCTTGAGATTCATTACTAAATGTTCCTATCCTATGTGTCAGAGGTCCAGCTTTTCCTGACCAGGGTCTGAAAAGTGACCTGATTAATTTGTGATTTCAACAATCTAATGACAGTTTTGCAGTGGTCTGGGAAAAAAAAAGGAAAAATGAGATGGGGTTTTGAGTTCAGATCTTTCATCACCAAGAATACTGTGGACTCATGACGGTGAGTCTGATGTGTGAACTATCCTGGATCTAGGTTGCAGTGCATGGCTAAAACTTTCCTGAAGGTAAAGTATGAAGTATACAGGTGGAGGGGGATGTACTGGCTGGAACAATGCATATAACTTTTGAGATATATGAAAAAAGAAATATTTATAAAGATAATTGGACTATATGACTATCAATAAGCATAATTGTTGTACAGAAAGATAATGAAGACTCTAGACTGAGCAAAAGGTCAGGGAGCATCCTTGTTTACATATAAAGAAGCCACATGCTTTTATAAGTATGTTGTTATATATTTCATTATCATCTATAACTAAAAAAAATACAGGGAGAGGGGAAAATGAAGGGAAGGGGAAATACTGGAGACTGAATTTGAAAATGGTACACTCCATGCTTTTATAATTATATCTTGGTCTATTCTAATGTCATGTATATCTAAAAGGGAACCGATAAAAAATTAAAAAAAAAATAAAGAAGCCCCTCTGTTCTGTAAGGACTATGGTTAGAACTTCATAGTCTCTGTGGCCAGCTTTCAAAGACTGTTGAAATCACAAATGAAGCAGGTCACTTTTCAGGCCCTGGTCAGGAAAAATTGGAACTCTGACACATGGGATAGGAACATTTAATAATGCATATCAAGGTTTTGACTTAAGACTTTTTAGTAGTCATTGCTCTTTGTAGGGGAGCTAGCATCTCCAGCCCACTCTCAGCACCCTCTCACTCTCCAACTGAAGATAGGTCACTCTCTTATGAGCCTGCCTTAGGACTTTCCCCATTTCCCCTTCTGACCAGTAGACCTACAAATAGGATTAAGTCACAGTAATACCTTGCTGGAGTTGGGCTGAGACTGAAAAAAGAGGATTAAAAGGCTCAGTGAAGTGCACATGCTTAAAAAGAACAGAAGATATATGAAATGATTTTGTTTCATGCAAAGATCAAGGAGACATGGCAGTCACCAAAGCCATAAGGAATATGCTGGTAAGAGAAACATAAGCATCACTAAAGATTTCAGTGGTGGTTTCCCTCCAGGTTACAGAACTGATGACAGGAGAGGCTGTTTCAGAACAGCCATGCGTTGGAGACCTTGAGAGTGTAAATGTAAGGTGGTGATATATAAAAGAACCAGAATCCAGAGTCACGATTACTACAACGAGCAGCAAGTTCAGAGTGGCAGCCAAGGGCAACTACCAACAGAAAACTGTGGAGATAATTAATGGAGTATAGCATTTCAAAGAGCAAAATAGTTAATCAGAAAACAGAGAGTTATTAAGAAGATGTCACAGTCCTTCATCCAGTTTCCAAACTCGAGTCAGGTTTCAGAGCTCAAACTGAAGAGGTGTCTGAGTCCCCAGAAAGAAGGGTATTGCAACACCATTTATATATCATTGTGATTTCCCCAGTCCTGATTCCAAAGGTCCTTAGATCATTTACTTGGAAAATTATTCATTTTAGGATCTGAGTTGACACTGAGGACCAAAGACTTAGGGTATCCTCGTGGCCCCTCTTAGGGTAGGGGTATATGAAGACCAGATACATGGAGGTTTGCCAAGGTCCAGTTAAAGTGAGTCCACTGCTTTGGCAGACACACTTGAAGATCATCCCTCTAGCCTCAGAATGCTTTAGATTAGCATAATAGGCATCTTTACAAACTCCATACTAGATCATTGATTTAAAGGGTAAGTACTAGTTTTGTAAAAGTGAAGTAGAAAACTCTGAAACAAACATCTCTACTCAAGACAGTAAATAAAAAACTGTATTCCATCTTGTGTGGTAAGAGGTGGTACCCTTAAGGTTAGATAGGGCAAAGGGGTGGAGATCTACTTCCTATCACCATAAAGTCCCCGGTATGGCCCTGAAAAGGCTGAATGATCCTGGAAGCTAAGGGCACATTGCCACCTGTGTAATGAGTTGTATCATGACCTGAACAAAGACGGGCTGAAATCCTAACCTCAACCATCTCAGAATATGACCTTATGTGAACATTAGCTCACTGCAGACATAAGTGGTTAAATTAAGATGAGGTCATACCTGAATAGGGTAATATTCTAAAATGACTGTTGAACTTATAAGAAAAGAGACAGACAGGGAGGGAAGTCTGTGAAAATAAAAAGACACATGATGAAAGACTTAAATGTAATTATGGTGACAGAAATTGAGTTGCCGCCTTCACACAGGATTGCTGTACATTGCTGGCAAAACACCAGAAATTAG
Organism: Aplodontia rufa; assembly: GCA_004027875.1. Lineage (NCBI taxonomy): Eukaryota > Metazoa > Chordata > Mammalia > Rodentia > Aplodontiidae > Aplodontia > Aplodontia rufa. The sequence continues at coordinate 60,488 of PVKS010003439.1, read as the reverse complement.
GATGAGGAATGGAGGAAGGCTCTCTTATAGGTCACAGGAAGAGCATGGCCTTACAATATCGGGTTTCTTATTTTTAGTTCCAGATCTGTTGAAGAATTAATTTCTCTTGTTTTAAACAACCTGGTTTATGGTGTGTTTTCTGTTGTTTTGTTTTATTTTGTTTTGTCTTTTGATGACAGCCCTGGGAATCTAACAAAAGCTCAATCAGAAAGTAACCCTGATCTCAGCTGTTGTGTTAGATATGAGTTCATAGGTTATGGCCAATTATTAGGTAAATGAGTTTTTTTATACTGATTTTTTAAAAATAAAATCAGAATGATTCATTCTGAATCAGAGAGCAAGATGTAATTATCATTTCCCCCCAAACTATAATAACCCTATTGTCCTCTGTCATAATATAGTAGAAAGAAATATGGAATGTCTGGGCACCAGAGGACACCATGTTGATATGTAATTTCACTAAAAGTAAGTTGATCAGACTGGAGGAGCAAGACATTAAGTATTAGGAAGGTTTTTTAAAAACACATATTATTCAGAGTACAAAAGATAAACTAGATAAACTCCACATCTATAACAGAGGGTAAGTGGTCATGGTGTAGGGGCCAGTTTCACCTAAGCAAAAGATAGACCACTATATTATGCATCTGCTTACCACAAAGAAGAAAGCACATTGTATGGTGGGCCCCTTCAGACTCTGAAGGTATCATACTATACCTATCTTTCAAGACAATGTGAAGGTCTGTTACCTAGGAATAAATAGGACCCATAGCAAGAAAGAGCTATGTAGCAGTCCAGGCTATAGTCAAATATTCTTGTTGCTTACCCTTAAAATCCAGAATACTTTATGATATAAATAAATGTATAAATTTTCAGGCAACACTCAACCCTAACTCAGGCCAAAGGGCATTAGAGTGAATCTAATGTATGTGCAGTATACACACACACACACACACACACACACACACACACACACATATATACACATAATGTGTGTCAATATAAAAGAGTTTTGAACATGCTACTGAGCCCTATTAAGGGTAGAACTTCTGATCATGGGACCATGTGTCCAGAATTGCCCATAATTGGCTGGGTCCTATCACACCTAATGATTTATAAGTCCAAGCAACAATCCTTTGTAAGATTTAAGTGGTATGTTCAAGATTGAGTATGAACAAAGTTAGAAGGTACAAGAAAACTTCATGAGCAGGTCACCCTCATGCCCATGATTCTCAAACTTCTGCACCACTGCCTCTTCCTCAGATCACTAGGGGGATCCCCTAGTACTGATGACAGAAAAGAAAAATGATGCTTTATCTGTCTATAAATTACCTTTTATCTAATTGCTTGAGTATGTGAATGCAAGTGAAAAATGCATGATGTTTGTACCTGAGACCTTCAAAGAGTGGCAGACAGAAATCTCAATTAGCAATGTTGGCATGGCATCTGGTCACCCAACCCAGTTAATATGGATAAAACTAGCTTGAGGAAAATCTCATGAGACATGAAAAATGTTCTGGCCAAGAAGTCGTGGTTCTGGAAAGAAAGAGGGAGATATATTCCAAGTATAGCTTTGCTGTTCTTCATGTAGGGCCTCAAATAGTACTACTATCTAATAGCTTAAAGAGATATTTGACCCACCCACATTTGTTAAAACATAAAATTGTTTTGGGTAAAGATGTCCATTGCTTACTTCCAAGGAGCTGTGGGAATGAATCCATGATAATGGGCATGACACAATACTAATTGTATCATGTGTCAGAACATACTAAAACTGCTCAAAATTTTAACAGCCTCCAAAAGGAATGCCTGGAACTCTGTAAGCCTAAAACAGAATGCAATACATACATTGAAACTGGCATTTGTATTGATCTGTTCATGGTTGGAAGAAAAATCAGAGTGAAACCATGTGTCTCTAATAGCTCTTAGTTCAAGGTAGCAACTGTGCTTACTCACAACCCTGGAGATCAGCAAAAGGCACAAACACAGTAAAAGTTCTACTGAATAGTTGTACTTCTTGTGTCCAGGCACCAATAGGCAAGAAGAGTTAGGATCTTGAAGGGTGGTTGACTGGGTAGGAATAACATTAGATAAGAAAAACCCAATTGGGAAAGAGTACGTCAGAAAACAAATTTATATGCTCAGGTTCTTCCAGTCATACTATTACACACTTGTGACTATAAATGGAGAAGTGCAACAACGCTGTAAAGGACATTTCCTGAAGCGTGGAAATGAGGGTCTGAGTCAATGTACCAGGTAGGCCAATGAGATCCATGGAAGTTGCAGAAGAGGGTGGGAGGAATCTAGAATAGTGGAAAAAGGAGGCAATGAATATCCATTGCAGTGTGGAAGCAAGATTAATCAAAGCCATGGAAACCACAGTTTACCCCATTTGCCTCCTTCTTCTAAATTTCTCCTCTTTTTTTTTTCTTTATCAATCTTGAGTTTAATTAGGGTACTTTATAATTACATTTTAAGATCATTCTGACCCACATTTTCCAGGCTGAATGGCTCAGATGACTTTGAGATTATGAATTATCCACCATCACAACTTGAGTGAAAAGAATATTCAGTAGTAAAGCACCTAAATTAAAGTACACTAAATTGATATTTTTAAAAAATCTCAGAATTATGAAACATTTTATGGAAAAATTGTATTATTATTCCATAAATTTCTCACATTCTCTTGTTTACACCAAATTAAAAGGTGTATAACATACAGCAGGATTTTCAGCATGGCTTAACAGTAGAACCTAATGTGTTTATGTTTTTGTGTATTTTTTATTATTTTTAAGGTAAAATTACAATGCAGGGAATTGAAGAAACAATGAAAGATATAATAGAAAAAAAATAGAAGCTAAAGCAAACTCAGTTGTAAATTCAAAAGGCCCTCGTGTAATATGAAAATTTAATGGAGGAATTGCTAGGGAGAAGCATACAATTTTTATTTCACATAATAAATTTGTTATCGAATCAGTCATTTCTCCTCTTAATGAACAAACTACTGCAGTCTTGGAGAAATTGCTTCTTGGAGATGCATGGACAAGTAGATCTCCTTTAAACTTCACAACAAACCTATGTGGGAAATGCAATTTTATTTTCAATTTGTGAATGGTAAAGTTTTGAAGAGGAGTCACACAGATTTAAAATACAAGAGCTAGGATTTAAACTCTTCATCTGTCTCCAAAATGGGGACTCCTGGGGACCTGTACGTATTAATCTCTTTAAAAAACAAAGATCACTTTTATTTGTGTTGCTGCCTCTTTATGGATAAAACTACTGTTCCATATATAATTCAACAAGGGTGACTATTTTAGTTCCCACGTTTCCAGATGCCTCATTTTATACAGTTGATTGGTGTACAAAATGTACCAATAATTAATTCTATCAGCCATACTCTTAGTTTATTTATATTTTGTTTTTGGAAGTCCTTTGCTTTTATCATTTAAGCAAAAAATTGCAAAACTGATAAAAAGTATTTAATGAATTAAATTAATCTGCATGATTTTTATCATATGCAGATGAAGACAAAATGATTACAGTCACAGGCATGTCAAAGTCCAGCCAACTTTCCTGTATTTCATTCATGCTTTCCTTTCTCAGAATCTTTCATTTCACATCAAATTGTACTAATTTGAGTATTTGTGCACACAGTCACATTTTATAATTTAAGAGTGTCTTCCTAAAGAAATTACAATAAAGAAAGAGAAGAAGATCTTAAAAAGTCTCATTTTATCACTTTATTTGATGAGAAATTTGGGGGACAATTTAGTAGAGTTGACTCTTCAAATACCCTGATGTTCTATTTCTGAGATTCTAATGAATATTAATGAGGCTTTAAATGATTTGTCAGAAAAATCAGAAAAAAGGCAACAGATTGCAGCATTCTGAATGTGAAGTTTAAAATAGAATTATTTCAGTTTCATAATCAAGTATAAACTGGACTAAAGTACTATCTCTTATTCTGATTTTTTTCTGATGCAAACTATGAAAGTTTTGAACAAAACTCACATATTGGAATTAAACAAGGCTTGGGATTTAATGCTCCTATATGGATACACACAACACAAACAAATATAATAAAACTTAAACTGCAGATGATTTTATGGGTTGAAATAGCTTCAATGTGGCTTCAACAACAATAACAAAATCAATAATGTGATCCCAATCCCATTTTCTTCTAATATCTTTTCTTAGTAAGATTTCCTATCTCCCTACTTCTTGGGTTTTCTCTCTACTGGCCACCCGACCTCTCTGCTCTACATTCAACACTAGACTCTTTATTAGATCCTATGGTTAGAAACCTATTTATCTGGGTTCCTTTTGGATAGTGTTGAATTGCCTGTATCAGCTGACTATGTATGAAGAGAAAACCCAAACCCCTGGTTTAATACTTTCAGTGGTTCTGGGTATAAAGACAAAAATCATGCTACTTCATGAAAATGCCCCATGTGTGAAATTCCCTATGTTTTAATTAATACTTATAATTATAATGTCCAGTGAAGGACATGAATCTATTTACCTGCAATATGTAAAGCAAAAAAATATACCATCTTTTTACAATGGTCTTGAAACTAATAGAAATAAATATGTGGGAAAATATCTTGGATGTTGGACAGATATGATGCAGAACGAATTTGTTATGAACAGAAAAATATGCAACATAATGTTTTTATATGGGAAAGAGTGAGTCTTAAATATTTTTGTTCTTTAACTGTTTCATTTATTACTCATTAATTAATTAATTCCTATATTATTTTTCATGTTTCCTTATTCTGGGTACTGGGAATACAGAGGTGAAACTGAAAAGAAAGCAACCCGTGTCCCCTTGGAGATAGGATGACTACATTTTTAAAAAGTTCTAAATCCCTAAGTAATTAATATTTCTCAAGATAGTGGCAATCGTACTTTTAGCTCAGTTTTCTGAAACATTTTTATGATAGAATAAATTATGTTAAGATTATGAACACTGACTCAAAAGATTTGATACTGCATTTTTTCCACATTCTACATGAAATTCAGTTCAAATTCCTTAGTCTTCACGTATATTACTTTTCTGTTGGGAAAAATGAAAACTTCGTTGAGATCTTTTTTGGTAAAATTAAATGAGATATAATGTGGGTAAATTGCTGAGCAGAATTAATGACATAAAACATCAACAGATGTCAGATACCATAATGTTTATTATGATGGTGAATTATATGATGGTTAATTTAATATGTCAACCTGACCAATAAGAGGGATATCTAGAACTGGTAGAACACTATTTTTAATAATGTTTTAATAATGCAACTGTGTTGACATTTTGAAAGAGAATAGCATTTTATTTTTTTATTTATTAGATAAATATGGAGTTACAGTTGAGGGGGAAACCTTATCAAACATTCAAGAACAAATGTATATATACTAGTTATCCAAGGCTAATGCCATGTCATGGATGCCCAGCTTGGGTTCCCCATGTTGCTGTTTCCCCCAGAAGAACCCCTGGGTTAAATGGATATTTAGTGGAGGTCAGAGATCTCCTTCTGAGATGATTCCCGCATATTCCCACCCTCCAGTCTCCTAGATATTCATCCTAGGCCCTCCCCCCACTATGTCCCCCACCCTACGCCTCCAGGTATCCTAGACAGTCATACAATTTGAAGTTATTGTTAGCTTAGCCATCTAACATACTGCTTCTCGATATATTCTAGCTTCCACAGATGAGAGAAAGCATTCAGCCCTTTAGTCTCTGAGATTGGGATACTTCACTTTGCATAATTCTTTTCATCTCCATCCATTTGATTTCAAAAGCCATAATATCGGCTTCTCTAATGGCTGAGTAGTATTCCACTGTATATATGTACCAAAGTTTTTGTATCCACTCGTCAAGTGAGAGGCATCTGGGTTGGTTCCATAGTCTAGGTATAGTAAATTGAGCTGCTATAAACATTGATGAAGCCACACTGTCACAGTGTTGGTGGGGCTGCAAACTGTTCAGCCACTCTGGAAAGCAGTGTGGAGAATACTCAAAAAATTAGGGATGGAGCCACCTTATGACCCAGCTATCCAACTCCTGGATATTTTCCCAAAAGAGTGAGAATAGCATTTTAAAAGGTGAACTAAGGGGGCTGGAACAGTCGGTCGCTCAACAGTTACAGCGCTTGCATGGCATGCATGAGAGAATACTTAGGTTCAGATCCCAGCACCACATACACAACGAAGTATCTCAGCAACAAGGGCCACATGCAAAACTGAACAAAACTGATTCTCTTTCTCTCTCTCTCTCTCTCTTTCTCTCACTTTCCCTCTCTCTTAAAAAAATAGAAAAAATGGTGAACTAAGTAGAGCAGATGGTCCTCCACTGAGGACCTGCATAAATATCATATAAATATCATGGTGGAGTAAAAGTGGATTTTTTCTCTCTACATGAGCTGAGACATCCATTCTCTCCTGTCCTTGAACTTTGGTGCTCCTGGTTTGTGGTCTTTTGGAGTCAAAGGGGCCTATACTATTGGCCCTCTTAGTTTTCAGGTATGTAGTCTGGGGCTAAATTATATCTCAGGCTTCTTTGTTCTCTAGTTCTGAAGTGACAGATTGTGAGACTTTTCAGCCTCCATTACTGCATGAGCCATTTAGTATAATACATTTTTCAAATATACTATATCTTCTATTGGTTCTGTTTTTCTGGAAATTGATTATTATTGCCATTGTTATTTTCCATAATTATCTGGATACATGGAATAGCTAAACTTTGGGCATTAGATCTCTTGCCATTACATATAACATAAAGCTTGTGTCAAAATATGGTTTAATATTTTATGCATCAAGAGATTATCTCAAAGTTTTCATCAAAGAGTGTCTGAAGCAACTCAGTTTTTTCAATTCTTCTGTATAATTTTTCTAATTTACCTAAGAAGGTGGAGAATTGCATACCTAGGCTACAGCATATGAATTGTACTAGATTTAGCTCTTCTAACCATAACTTAGAACCAGTTGTATAAAACATAACATTATAAATCTTGTTATTATATTCCTCTTTAGAAGTTTCTCACATATGAGGTACATTATACCAAAATGTGCATTTTGATGATTGTCATAAAAGATCCAATCTCACTGACTACCAAGAAAAACTATTTTTCCCTAAACAATATGTGTATGCTTGTGTCGTGGACTCTGAAATTTATTCAATTGACTACTTTTCATACCTGTCAAAAGCTTAGATCCAAAATTTTCATGTATTTGTAAGCAAATATGTAGATATGAATGGTAAACTACATTTCATAAGTCTTTCTGTTCCCTGTGTAGGCACTGCTAATCAGACTCTGGGCTATTGCCTATGAAACGTGGTCTCAGAATCCTTCTCAATATAGCACTTCTGGAAACTGCTCCTGATCAATAGGTGTTGCAACCGGGAATGAAACCCATTTGTCATTCTTAGAACAAAGCATTATGGTTTGCATTTTAAGCCCATTTCTAGCAATAATTTATGTTGTCTTGTTTCTCCTTTTGAATATTATTATCACTTAGGGCTTCTTTTATCTTTTACATATTCACATTTACAAGTCACTTTAAATTCTATCTAGCCCATTATTGTAGAAAGCAATCAAAGCACACCTATTCCTATTCTGTATCATCAATGTTTTGGGATCTGAGATACATCAGCTGGTAAATTACTCATAATTTAAAAATTGGTATGATAAAAAAGGCTATAGTAATTATATGAGTGTTAAGAGAAGCAGAACTCTCTTTTTATTCAATGAAGATGGAGTTAAAGAACATTTAGTGAAAGAACTATGACATGCATCTAAATGTACAAACAGGTATTAGAAGCAGGGGCCAATACAGTGACTATTACTAAATTATTCATGCTACGCCTTTGCCTCAAAGTAGTGTTTCTTAAGATACGATACATGTATAACAATGAGATGATCTTAGAAGCCATCATTAGGGCTGTTTTAGTTTTATGTAGTGTGAAAACTCAACTCAAAATAGAAAACACGGGGAAAGAGAATTAAGAGGTCACATTTCTGTTAAGTGCAGATGGATTAGTGACTCCAGCTACTGTTAGTGCTGATGCATTCAGGGAAGCGAAGGGCAGGCTGGCACTGGCAAGTTGGACCCAGCAGAGCAAGAATCTTTAGAGAGAGACTGGCATGGTAGGCCCAGAAAATGCAAGGAATTAATTTGTCTTCTGCTCAAGTCTATATCTGATTTCTTTATTTTTTTCACCTGATAAACTTACTGTGCTGAATTTCTATGGCCTTAAAAAACAAAAGCAGAACCAATAACCTCTAATTTGAGTTTTATTTGACCTTTGCAGTTGTAAAATATAATTCGGAATGGATCAAAAATACCTTGGAGAAAGCTTATAATATTGCACAAACTTCCATAGAACTTTTTCATTCCTCTATGACATTCAAAGAAAGTGAAGTTTGAAGAGGTAGCCAACTTCCCAAAGTTCAATCCTCATACATACCAGAGTACAAAGCCAGTAAATAAAGAGCAAGAGTATATAGAGTTCCTGGATAGTTTCTGCAATGAGACATAGCAAGTTCACCTTCATTTATTTCTAGGAATTTTATATGTGACATACAGAAAAATGTGTTCTACTGAGACATAACTGAATGTATGCTACCTGTAGGCACCCATTGTCTTTCTACCACTAAGAGATTCCAATGTCACTCTCATTGGTAGGTAAAACTCCAGCAGCCAGGACTTGGTCTGATTCATAAACCATAGCATCTCTTCTCTCTAGAAAGTGGCATGTCAGGTGATTTTTATTCAAAAAGCTTTCAATCCTAAATACGTATTGGAGAGGTAATTTTGGCTGCAAGTTACAGAAAGCTTAAATGAGACTAGCTTAAATACTATGAAAATTGGTCAAATAAAAAACCTAAAAATCCAGAGGTAGGATGATATTCAAGACTGAATTAATCTATGGTTTCTGAATCAATTTTCCTGTTTTACTCTGGCAATGCCCTCTTCTGTGTGATAGCTTCCTATTCTGTCTATGGCAAGACAAAAGGCAAAGCTCACTATTGAACTTTAAAAAAAATTAAATTGAAGAAGATCTGAGTAGATGGAAGAACACTCCATGTCAATGGTTATGAATAATCAATATAATCAAAATGGCCATTTTACCCAAAGCCCTATACAGATGTAATGTAATCCCCATCAAGATACCATTGTCATTCTTCACAGATATAGAAAAAGCAATTCTCAGTTTCCTATGGAATAACAGTAGACCCAGAATAGCCAAAACATTACTCAGCAACAAGGAGGAATCAGGTGGTATCTCAATTCCTCATCTGAAATTATAATATAGGGCTATAGTAAAAAAAAAAAAACAGCATGGTGTTGGTATCAAAACAGAATTGAAGACCAATTGAACAGAATAGAAGATTCTGAGACAAAACCCCCATACCTTCAATTAAGTCATATTTGTTAAGGGGGAAGAAGTGTGGAAGAAGAATAACCTGTTCAACAAATGGAATTGGACAAATTAGACATCCATATGTAAACAACTGAAATTGGATCCTTACCTTTCATCCTGCACAAAAATTAAATCAAAATGGTTCAAAGATCTGAATATCAAGCCAGCAACTTTACAATTTCTTGAAAAAGAAGTAGGATCAATACTTCACGACATAGTGGTTGGCAATGCTTTTTTTAACAAGACTCCCATGGCACGAACATTAAAGTCAATAATAAATGAATGGGACACCACTAAACTAAAAACCTATTGCACAACTAAAGATTTAGACAAGAGTATGAAGAGAGAACCTACAGAATGGGAGAAAATTGTTGCCTGCTACATCTCAGACAGAGGGCTAATGTCCAGAATATACAAAGAACTCAAAAAAATTAAGCATCAAAATCACAAATAATCCAATCAATAAATAGGTGGGGAACTGAAAAGAAATTTCTCAGTGGAGGAAGTACAAAAAGCCCGTAAACATATGAGAAAATGCTCTACATCACTAGCAATAAGAGAAATGCAAATCAAAACTTCACTGGGATTCCAGCTCACTCCAGTCAGAGTGGCAAAAAAAAAAAAAAAAATGTAAACAATGATAGATGCTGGAGGAGCTGTGGGAAAAGAGGAGCACTGTTACATTGCTGGTGCTGGTGGGACAGCAAACTGATTCAGACACTCTGGAAAGCAGTGTGGAGACTCCTCAAAAAATTAGGGCTGGAACCACCTTATGACCCAGCTATCCCACTCCTGGGTATTTTCCCAAAAGAGCTAGAATGGGCATATTACAGAGATACAGCTTCATCAATGTTTATAGCAGCTCAATTTACTACAGTTAAATTATGGAACCAACCCAGATGCCCTTCACTCAATGAGTGAATTCAAAAACTTTGGTACATATATAATGGAGTTCTACTCGGCTATTAGAGAAAACAATATTATGGCATTTGCAGCCAAATGGATGGAGATGGAAAAATATGCTAAGTGAAATACCCAAAACTCAAGAGACTGAATAGGAAGGATATCAAGGAGACCGAAGGGAGGGAGTGATGGGGAAATCAACTCAAGAGGGGAAACTTCAACTTCCATGAGAAGTCCAATTAGCATGGGGCTTTAACAGGGGGAAACATGGAACCATGGGGAACCCAAGGGGGGGAACCATGGAATGACATCAGCCTTGGCTTGCTCTGTCATCATGCATTTGTTCTTGATTGTTTGATAATGATTCCCTCCTAATTGTAAGTCCATATTTAATGAATTAACAAAAGGGCAAAGCCCAGAGGAAGAGTATAAGAGTTACCAGCATTGGCCAACAAATGCTTCTGATTTCTTCTTTGCACACACTGTCTGCATATTGCTGTTCCTTTGAAGTTAGATGTGATCATATTCACTTTAGCTAGTGAAATTTGAATGGAACTGATGTGAGTCACTCCAGGGTGTGGGCTTAAAGGCCTTTTCCCTTTACAATGATGAGCAATGTTCTAGACAGTGGCTGCTCTGCCAGCCTATTTCATCAGGAATGGATAACAATGAGGAAAATCCTCATTCTACTTTTGATGGAAATCAATGTGAAAAGTAGAAACCTTTGTTAGTATAACCAACTAATAACATAGCCTTTCAAGAACAATACAAAGGCATTCCTGAAAATTCTCCAGAAAAGCAAGGAAGATCTTAAAATTCCTCTTCTCTTAACTCACTGGAGTGTTTTTTTTTTGTTGTTGTTTGTTGGTTTTTTTAGCAAGAGGGACAGTGAGAGAGACAGGAGAGACAGAGAAAGAGAGGAACAACTTTATTTAGTTTTTCACATGGCCTTAGTTGCTCCAACACTTAGTTGTGTACGTGGTGCTGGGGTTTGAACCCGGTCCTCGTGCTTGCCAGGCAAGCGCCGAAACCACTGAGCCACCGTTTCAGCCCCTGGAATGAGTTTTTATTAATGAACCATTGTCACAGGAGATCAAGATCAGGCTGACCTTATGTTCTTGGATGTTGTTCAAATTACTTTGAGTCTCATGAAATACGTACATGAGTGTATAAATCCTAAATGAAAAAGAATTTTGTTAGGTAGGAGCAAGAAAATTTGCATTCACAAGTAAATATTTTCCCCATTCAATTTGAGAGGGAATTAGCAGCACATCCATTAGGCATAGCCAGTGTAAATGTCTTTCCGAACATTCCTCATAGTCTAAGCTGGACCTTTCACAACAGGAAATCATCATCTCAAACAGCGTGATTATGTGATTTTTGCCTCCTTATTTTGAGATAAAAGATCAGGGAGAGAGGATAGAAATGTAAAATAAATTTCCTTTTTATCTAGTGAGGCAAAGATAGGATAATTAATTTCACATAAATTAATTTTGAACCAGTGAGAACATGTAACTTCCCTTAATGGATTCACTAGTGTTATCATTTGTGCAGAATATCACCAAGAAATGCAGGCAATATCTGCAATTACTGTTGGTAAATTTTTTAATTTCTGGTTGTCTATATGGTCATCCTACCAGACATATTTTAATAACCCAAACAGAATATACTCATTATATATAAAAGATCACTTTAAAAACAAAATTTTCTTTACAATAGAAATTATTATAGAGTCTCTTGTCCTGTAGCATCGTATGTGAATTAACTCATCTCAAGTTTTAACATTGGGAGTCATAATTTGGGGAGCAAGTAGCTGTCATTGATCCTAAAAGTCATGTCTTAAAATATTTTCTAGATGGTTAACAATCCATGTATTTATTGTTCTCAAGTCCAAAAGGAATAATTCATAACAAAATATACTAAGTACTTCTTGATAGTGTTATCTTTTAAAATAAGATTGTGTAGTATAAGATGGGAACTTACCCTTACTCACTCTACATTGATTTTCATTTAGGGAAATAACGTCTCCAGTTATGCACAGTGAATTTAAAACTACTGAGAAATCATGGTGTTAAAACAAGACTGAAGTCCTAAATACTGCTTGCAATTCAGATTCCTAAGCTTTTGTTCCCCATGTCTTCCTTTTAGCTCATTGAAAATCTTACAAAATTGTCTGTTACATCAACCATGAAGCTCCAATATACTTCTTCATTTATTCATATGTGAATACATTTGTAGGGAAAAAGAAGAGGAGAGAGTGCTTTGGTTGTGAATATGTTTAATTGGATAAGTACTACCATGCCCAAATGTGCATAATACAGTCTTTGAAAATGTTATGTCCTGCATTATGTCTTTGAGTAATGTTGCTCATTTTATTTTTCTAAGATGTTTTCGAAATGGAGCAGCAGTTTTGAAAGATCTAACTACCTACTGCCATGAAAGTAATCCTGGTATCAGGCATCAGTGTCTATAAAAACACAGGGCAGTACACAAGTGATTATTTCCTAATTCATTTCATTCCATACCTTCCATGAAGAAATGCAGAAAGTCCTAACATCTAAAAAAGATACCCTCTATGTATAGAAAGGAGGGGTAGGAACGATCTAAAATGTTTAGACAATGTAGCAATCTAAGAATAGTATTGGAACCTTGGTTAACCATAATTCAACCTAATAGAGACTTGAAATAAGTTGAAAATCAGTAGAAACTCTAAATAGTGTATATTCTAACTCCTTGGCAGCACAGTACTCTCTTCTACAACACCCTTTTATCAGTGGACATCTTGCCTCTGCAAGACTATTCCAGGATTGAACGTATACATCCTTACATTGTTTATTCTACTCTCGCATATTTATAATAATTGCTGTGAAGTTTAAGATGAAATTTCTTCATCTAATTTAGATACAGCTTTTCATTTTTAATTAACAAAGAATAAGTCTTCTTACTTTCACATTGAGATAAGATGACACTAACATTATGCTAAAGCGAAAAGTAGAAGAAGCAACTTTAAAAAGCAGAAATAATTTTAGCTATATAATCAATTTTGTTGGATATGTTCTATAGTATCCCCGTATTTACTTTCAATTCTTCATCCTCATACAACAATAGCAGGAATGTTCAACATAATTTAATCATATCGTACATCAGTTTAGTATCCTTCAAAGGACTTTTATCTTAACGTAGGATCGCATCTAAACGTCTCAATGTGGTGTATAAGACTTCATACACCCTGACCTCATGTTTCTCCTCTAGCCATCTCACTCTTCACATCCACCTGCAGATCAGCAATCCATTCCTACTGAAACACATTTCAATACTTGGAAAGCAGATTCATATTCCTTTTTTCTTCCTCTCTCTTTCCTCCTAAGTGTCTCACTGTTCTTTCTGCCAAGAACATGCTCCATGCCTCTAGCTCTGCACAGCTAATTCCTGCTCATCTCAAACATCTTCTGTCAGGAAATCTCATCATCCAGATCTGGATTTGGTGCCTCTGCTGTGGATGACGGCATCCCATAGTTGTATTACCACAGTCCTTGGCATACTATATTGTAAGTAACTAACTGGGACTGGGACTGTTAAATTACATGACAGCGGCCAAAGTTGACTCATTTGCTCTTTCAATTTTTGTTTCTTTTATAAATCCTCAAATGCAGTTAGTGTGTGATGAATATTTGTTGAATTTAGGTATAAATAAGTGATAAAATATGAATAATAAGTGTAAGCCAGTACATGTCACCCATTCAAGAACAATGGAATTATTTGCAGTTCATTCTACCTATTAAAGTAGAAATAAACTAATTCCTTTTGAACAGTTTCCAGCAGCTAAAGATGATAGCAGAAAAAAAAGATTTTTAGCTAATAAAGCTGTGCATTTCTTATACTTGAAGTCTAAATTTTATATTTCATTTTCTCATTCTTGGCTCAGGGTATTTGTTCCATTGCATCTTTGCAGGTAGAATTAAGTATGGTTATGTTATGATGAAATTGTGAAAACAGATTTCCAAAGAGATATAGTTTATGACAATTTTAAACAATAACTTTAAAAAGCTCCATGCAGAACAAACTACTACTACTAGTAGTAGAAGGACATAGTAATTCCAAATCAACATTCTTCTTTCTAAGACAGTGAATTCATTGGGTTGATGAGGAAGGTTGTGTACAAATCTCACACCACTAAGTTGCTATGTGTCACTTATAGAGTAGGAACACAAGAAGGGAATTAACAAAAGGAGCAAATAAGTGAACAAGAAATGTTCAGGTTGCCTCATAAACCTTAAGCACATAGCCAGCTTTCCTTATTACCTGCCAGTGTGGACCTACACAAGTGGTCCAGGACAGAAGCCTGGAGTCACATTCCACATAATTGGTGCCATGAGTTACTGCCTGGCACCTTTGCACAAAGGCTGCTTCAACCTTGAACGTGGCCTTTTGTTTGAATGTAATACCATATGTTCCCAAATTGCTGTGCAAAGACAGATTGCTCCATAGTCTCCTATTAATATTTTGCCTGGGCATAATGTTCACTTTTATTTGTCTAAAATGTTCCAAATTGTCAAGTGATTTTTAAAGTAATTATCGAATTTTTAAGTAGAATTATACTACTCTGTCACTGAATTGCACAGTTGAAATACAGCAAAGCATTATTGACCTAAGTTATGATGGCATAGTATGATATAGATGACAATTGTGACTTTTAGCTGTAGTGTCTGAGACTAAAATCCAAGGAGTGGGATTCAAATGTACTTTTTTCCTTCTTTCCATTATCCTGCTGTTCATATTCAGCTTGTTAGACTTGAAATAACACTGTAGAATGATCTTTTAGGGAATTTAAATCACTTCAATTATACCCCTTCCAGAATTTCTGGAAAGGGTAGCATATGTCCCTAGTAAAATCTTTAATATTAATGGTTTCAATTCTTCCTTTGTTTTCTTCAAGGACATAACTGGTTTTGAGTTTAGCTCTCAAAGGACGGGGAGGAGTCCATCCGAAGAGGAGGCCTCCACTCTTCCCCCAGTACCAGCCTGTATGTTCCCCTTCCAGCAACTCTGCTCCAAACACGAGCATTCAGTAGTCTGTGTCAGATATGATCTAGCAAAAGTCTGAGCAGCACACCATGACAATGTTAGAAGCAGCAACCTAAGAAAAATCTCTCTTGTGTACACATACATCATACTATTTTAATATTCCCTTGGCAAAATATGAGATCAGGTCTCAAATTAGACATCAGAATGGCAGCACTTCTAATCCTTCTGTATTGTCTTACCACAGCTGTTGATATTGCTTCCTTACACTCTCTCTCCAAGACTATCCTCGAGGAATAAGAAAGAACTTCAGTTACTACTTAGATTTCCTTCTGTCCTCATTCTGAGGACAGGAAAGCATAGTGATTAAAACATGATGCATAATGGCTATCAAAGCACAATTAGATACAAGGAATAAGTTCTTGGGTTCCACAGCACAGTGGAGCAACTTCAATTCATAGTAACCATTATGCATTTCATCAATATATAAAGGAGAGCAGAGCAAAGGAGGTAAACACCAAGTAATGATAAGGAAATGAAAACTTTAAATGACCCTGAATTAACCATCACATATTATATAGGTGGATCAAATGATCACACTGCGGGGCTGGAGCAGTGGCTAAGCAGTTACAGCACTTGCCTGACATATGCAAGTACGCAAGTTCAAACCCAGCACCATGTACACAATCAATGAGGACTTGGAGCAATGAAAGCTACATGAAAAGCTAAATAAAAATTAGATTCTCTCTCTCTCTCTGTGTCACTATCTCTTTTTAAAAATTTTCACAGTGCCCCCATAAGTAAGTATAATTAAAATAATAATAACTAATTCTAATAAAAATGAATTTTGGAATCAGCCTCACTTGGGTATGATCCACTTTAATTTGTGGTCATAGTCTTCTACATGGACGAGGGAAAATAATATCACCTACAACTTAGGGTGATAGCTTTGATGATAAGGAGCTACTTTGCCTCAAAAACACATTAGTGAATACTGCAGAACATTTTTGTTTTTCTCTCCTAAATAAAAAAGTGCACGTTCAGAGTTAGGTGTGGAGCAAGACTAAAAGATATTTACCATATTATCCAAGATCAGATATCTAACAAGTGACAGAGCTTAGGTTTAAGCCAAGATCTGTCTGGTTTCACAGTCCTTATTCTTGATGATCTGCCATTTTGACACCATGGCTCTGTGTATGCCAGGAAATGAGTAAATCTCTCATGAAAAGCCTAGATTTTCACCCCAGATCCTGATGTCTTAGCTTGAAGCAAGTACGTTCTACTGGGAAATGTTGAACATGTGACTCTCAGTATATTTCACTACTCTTTTCTCAGATGGAAAATGAACATCAAAACAGAACTAATAGCATTCTATTGGGTTTCTAATAGTATTAAAAATGCTAACAACCTGAAAGAACTTCAATCTTCACTATCACATAATAGTAATATTATGTATTAGCCTATTTTTAGTAATTTAATATGATTATCATCATCATTACTTAAATCATGCAGCTGAAAACATTAAGGAAATGCTTAAAAGATAACAGAGTAACAGAGACACGTCTGGGAGTGACCTAAGCAATCAGTGATCCAGACTTTTTTCTCATGTACTAAGAAGTCTGGGAGAGGATAATTCCTGGCCTTGGTCTGTGTCTCAGTGATCCCTTCAGGGACCAAAGCTCTGAGTTAGCATGTTGCTCTTTGATTCTCACAGTCTTTGGATGCGTGCTAGAGATCCAGGATCCACACTTGCATTCAAGCCAGGAAGATGGGAGAAGTAGGGCAAAAGTAAAAAATTTCCTTGGCAGGTGATTCCTGCACTCTCACAAAACATCCGTTTAGATTTCCTTGATAAAGCTGTTTGTCAAACAGTTCTACTTGGGCTCCAAGGGAAACTTCAGCTTTTTAAAGTCCTATATTGGAGGTGACTGAGAGAAACAAAACTGGAATGGATATTGAGTTGGGAAACCTATCCTGCCTGCTCTATTCATGCAGTCAAATTTAGAAGTTCTGATATATGAAGTAAGTTGATGGCAAAAGTATCACCAATATTTCTCCAACTTTGGATGTTTATTTCAAAAGCATTGAATGAAATACAGGGAAATTCTGTTTCCATTGCAGCACCCTTTGATTGTGGATTTAATGGCTCTTTTGTATTTGTCAAGCAATTCTGTAATTTAAAACAACCTCTATAGTTGTGTCTTAGGTAAGCAGATGTTTTTAAAGGCGTGAGTCTAACACTAGCTGTTTTCAGGTGTTTGCTAACTATTTGAAACTAAATTTTAGGAAAGAACTCTCACATTTGTGAACAGACTTAGTATGAATGAATGAACAAGATTATAGAGAAGATAGAAAATATTTTAGAAAAGACAATTTAGGGAAATTAACTATGCCATTATTAACTAAGTCTTTATCTGCATCAAATTATTTGTGACAAAACCATATTATTTGCCTAAGTCATTTCTGATTGGGTGTCTGTTACTTAGAACTGAAGCACTCCTTTCAGGAACAATCGCATGAAGGTAAAGATATGGAATACATTTTCATAAGCTAGTGTGTGTCAAGGAAAGTCACAGTTGATCACAGTTGGCTTCCCTAAGGCCTCATGGTCCTCGGTCCACATGGCTTTTCGTTATGGTCTAGTCACTTTCTAATTGCAGGGTTTTTCACAGATTACTTTTTGGAATCTTTTTCTTCATAAATAAGTGGAGAGAAATAATAAACATTCTACTAGGTAGCCAAGAGAATTAAAATATAGACATATGGATAAAAAGCTTTCTTAATGCTTGTCAAAGAAGTTCCTCAATACATCTCAGTCACCTTCATATTTTTTCAGAAAGTTCTGCGGAAATTTGGTGTCAAGCATCTATTGCTAATGGTTATGGATAATAGCTATTTAATTTCTTTGTGCTTCAGTTTCTTGTTTGTGAAGAAGGGATACAATAGGACTTGCTTCCTAAAATTCTTTTTAGAAATGGTGGCCACACATGTGGTATTTAATTTTGTATATCGGCATGAAGGGTGTTATTGAAGAAGTGTAACATTTAAGCTGGTACCCTTTGGGTAGAGAACATTGCTGTTGATAATGTTGATGGGCTTCAACCAGCTAGCTGAAGTCATGACTAGCACTAAAAGACTGGCCTTTCCAAAAAGGTGTATTCTCTGGCAAACTGCACCATTTACGCTCTGGGTTCTCCAAACTACCTGCTTTTGGACTACAACTACACCATTGGATTTCCTAGGTCTCCAGCATGTGGCCTATGCTTCAGATTTTGAACTTGCCAGCTTTCATAATTACATGAGCCAACCAAATCCCTAAAAATTAACACATAAGGAAGAATACACACATAGCCTGTTGGCTGTGTTTCTCAGAATTTTAATGAGTACAACATCCTTGCATGATCCCCACGATTTCCTTCCCCTAATAACATCCTATGGAATCTACAGTGTTTTTTCCTTTTTCTCTTTTTCTTTCTCTCTCATGCATCACTGACTTAAAGAAACAGATTGCAAGAATTCTACAACATTAAGGAAGAGTGTTTTGCTGACAACCTTAGGGAGCTTGGAAGCAAATCATTCCTATCTGAGTTTGCAGATGATGATGCAGCAACAGACACCTTAATTTCAGTCCTGTGAGACCTATACAGTGGATCCTCTAAGTCATGCCTGAACTCCTTATCAATAAAAATGCAGTAATATATGTTTGTTGACTTAGGAAACTAAATTTTTATTGATTTTTTTTATTCTTTTGGTACTGGAAATTGAACCCAAGTGTGCTCTACCACTAAGCTACATCTTTTCTTTCTTTTTTTTTTTTATTTTGAGACAGGGTATCATTAAATTGCCTAAATCAGCCTCTAACCTGTGGTCCTCCTCCCTCAATCTCCCAATTTGCTGGGTTGTATCCCAAGCTTGTGGGGATTTTTAATATAAAAACAGAAAATTAATATACTCTTGGTATCATCAAGCAGAAAGAACTTCTAGAATTTTTTTTTCACATTGTCTCTGCATCATTTATCTCTACTAATTTGTTGGGCTTAATTTTCAAAGGTTTGGGTCAGTTCAATATGCAAAGTTTCTGACTAGAAGACAAAGGAAAGAGGAATGAATATTGAAAGAAAGAAGCTATAAATGTGAATCGTGAGAGCCATTTGGAAACAAGGACTGTAACAGTTCTGTGAATTTTTTGTCCTTCGATGTTCATACAGTTACATGTATTTACCAATTGGTTTTATTTTCCTCTTTCAATGCTACACTACTAATATGTCTATCAATCATGCTTCACCACATAGCAGTGTTCAAGTACCAGAATGTTGAAGCAGGGGTGGAACTCAGCTAGAAATGCAATGAGTATCTCTTGAGGTGGAACAAATCCATGAAATCTTTGTTCCCCAATTTAGGGAGAGGTTAATTTGTCTTCAGTTGTATGTGGGAAAGTAGATTCATATTAAGCAGTAGAATATTTTTTATTTGGAACCTAAAAATTGGTAAAGGGTGATGAAAAAGATGCTGAATTAGCAAGGAGCACTGTGCCAGAATGAGTGCTGCCAACTTGCATTTTCACTACCTCCACAGATACAGAGCTACCAAGAAAAGAGGTTTATTATTATTATTATTATTATTATTATTATTATTATTAGCTAATGCGATTATGGAGACTGCAACCAATCATAATTAGTCACCTGCAAACTGGAGGCCCAGGAAAGCCTGTACTGCAGTTCTAGGCTAGACCCTAAGGTTTGAGAACAGGGGAGTCCATGATGCAAGCCCAGGTATGAGTCCAACCCAGGAGCATTGATGTCCAAGACCAAGAAACTATGCATTTCCCAGCTCAAGCAGAAATGAGAGATAAAAGATGGGGAGAAGGGAGAAAGAGAAAGAGCAGTGGGGAGGAGAGACCTGTTTTTATAGGATATCATTTTAGGAAGAAAATTCTCCTTGCCCTTTTGCTTTATTCAATTCCTAATTGCATTGGATGATAATGTATCATGTTGGTGAGGGCAAACTTGTATACTCAGGATACTGATTACAGTGCTATCTCTTCTGGAAATACCCTCACCTATACACCCAGAAATGATACTTCATTGACTGACTGATAATACCTTAGCTCAGTTGCGTTGACATGTAAAATTAAATATCACATCTTTTAAGATTCAGAAACAATCCCAGAATTCCCTTTGCCATGTAATCTGGTTTAGAATTTTCTGGTGAATAGAAGTTGTATGTGCTTTGGAAGGCAAAGTGAAGTTGAAGCTGCGATTCTTTGGAAGGGTGCGGCAGTCAGAAGTGGTAGTCTTCCAGACCCCTTCATGAGCTCCCCTTCATTGTCCTAATATTGTGGAGATTTACTCATGATTAGCAACACTACTCCCCAGAGCTTAGGGCTGTATTCTGACCACTTCTCCAGACCTCCAGATGTGATCTTCCAAGTAATCACCATTCAAGACCCCTTCATGTTTAGCCCTAACATCTGCATTCTGCCTCTTAGTTCCATAATACGTATGCTGAATTCTTTTTCTCTTTAGTTTTTACTGATGAATTACAAACAGATTCAGGGAGTGTAAAGTATAGTAGATGCTATATTATTGCTAGTTCTTACTATTTCCACATATTATATCTTTGGGTAAATGCATCTTGCCTGAAATCTGCCCTGAGAACAAGCATTCTTTATTCAACAAAACACCAAACTATGTACTAAAAAGAGCTTTCTTTTCTGTTACAGGCCAAATAATTAAAGAAAGTCATGATTTGGCTTCAGTACATCTCCTGACAAGTTGATTTGTTGTTTATGAATATAATGGAATGTCATCTTCAAAGAAAGCAGATACTTTGAGTGACAGGTGAAGATTTGTCAAACTGAAGTTTCCATCCTATGATAAATCACTTCAGAACATGAGAAAAGCTTATGCTCATTTATTTTATTTCAGACAAGTTGGCTCAATAGGTAGAGATCTCAGAGTGAGAAAGAAGGTCTCCAATTGGTCAAGTGTGTCAAGGGCCCTTGGAAAGTTTTCCCTTGGCAGGCTAAGACCATCCTCTGCCATGATAGCACTGTTTCTACTTATCTACAAGTGTGCTGACTGAGTTGGTACTCAGAGGTCAGGATATTTCAAGACTTGTGCCATCTATAGTCACATGATAATTTAAATAAGGTAAAATGTGGGTATGGAGAGAAAATATAAAACATTATTATATTTTGCTTTAAATTTTCTTGTGTTTTTAAAAAAAGAAGGACTCTTGATATGCAGAAAATAGCAGGTCATATACATGGATCTAATAATCAATAAAATTATTTTATGCAAACCTCCTAAAAATGATAGAATTCCATTGGTTGGATTTTTAATCAGCTTAAAAAAGGCAATCTTACAAGTTAAAACTGTGCATTTAATTTCTGAACACTACGTAACATTGAAACAAACCAGGCCTTAAAAATATGATGCACAATGAACACATAAAAGACAATAATCATAAGTGTATGGACTACTGAATTATAACAAAATGAACCATTCACATAACCACTATTCAGATTAAAAAAAAAAACATTACTTAAAACCCAAAGCTTCTCCATCTACTTCCCACCCATTACCCCCACTTTCTTCCTTAACAGTAGTTCTTGTCTCAACATCTAATACTATAGATTAGTTTAACCATAGTGGAGCCATATAATATGTGTTCTTTTATGTCTGACTTCCTTGCTTGATATTATTTTATACATCTGCCATTGTTGTTACATTTAGTAGATATTCATACTTTAATTGCTACAAGTAGTACTACTAATTATTTATCAATTTTAATTTTCATGAGAAGCTGGATTGCTTCTAATTTGTACTATTATAAAGTGTCCCTGTCTTGAACAGTCACAAAATTTAATGCCTGAATGCTTAGCATAACTTGACATATTTTAAGTCATGTGAAGTAGTAAGTTGTGGGCCTCAGCTTCATGGAATAATTCAAGTGTTTCCTTTTACTCTGGAGCATCTCTGATCCCTTAGAAAAGACTGCAAGCTTCCCATAAAGGAGCTTCTATATGCAAATTATTGGCCTTATGTTTTGTCATAATCAGAAAATAATAAAAGACAATCTCAGTCCAGTTTACAAGAATTTTTATTAATTACTACACAAGGACAGAATTAAGAAAATGACACTATATTTTTTATGACATCATCTTATCTCTGATAAATACAAGGTCCCTTTGATTCATTAACTTTCTGTATCTGTCTATTTTAATAATACACTATGCACTATGAAGCAACTATCCATCATCAAAAGGTAAAATATTGGCAAAAACTTCTGTCTATGGATAAGACCTACCCCAGGAAGATAGATAAGATTGAAACTCTGCCTTGCCTATTGCCTATGTGAGCTAACCAATATATGTGGTTTTTTTTTACTGAGTGCTGGGCTCTATGCACAGAGCTAGACCTCTAGCCCTGGGGGTGGCTTCTATTAGGTTTGGTGCAGAATGAAAACAAATGAGATAAAGAAAATAATGTTGGAAGATAATGCATTCCTGGACCATTCTGACTTATGGCTTTGCTAACACCCTAGCCATCTAAATTAGACACCAAAAAGACCACACCAAAAGGACTAAGGCCCACACTGTAGAGTCACATCTATTCTACATCTGTACTAACACAGAACAAAATCCAGCCTCAATAAGAGTAGCATAGTCATCAGAGATTGGATCTGGTACTTGGAAGCTTGAGGAGTTGGGTAAAAACCTTGGACCATTAGCAATATATATAAATCACTAGCAAGAAATTGGAATAAACAGAATGTATTGTGGACTTAGTATCCCTTATAGATACATTAATTAACCAAAGGATACATTGGCTAATGGTTGGTATAATGGATGTTTTTGTGCTCATTTTCCCTTATCCATTTGCATTGCTGTAGTAGAAGTCCCCTGGCATCCTTTTGAATCAATTCAAAATTGTTGGCTAAAATTTTGGCAGGATTACCAAACAAAATATTCTTTTTACAAACCCAGAAAAGTGTTTGGCATTTCACCTCAGTGAGCCCATTTGGGCTCTTTCTCTCTTAAGACCTTGAAATCTAAGTGAAATAAATACAGAAAGGAATCACAGTCAGTTCATACCAACATTAACATCCCAGTGTTATAGTCCATTAATTCCTTTAACATGTCTTCAAAAGTGACATAATCATCCTATTATTTATACTTTAGTCTGATTTTTTACACTTTAATTTCTTCTTAAGAAATCCTAAATCTTTACAGCAAATTTATGTAAGAAAATAAAGATAAAAATGCACATGTAGCACTGATTTCCTCTCTGATACATATAGCCAAAGAACCTTTACTAGGTAGATTTAGTGATGGCAAAAGTCTTCAGAGTTTACAGCCAAGCATCCTACCATTATGAGTTGTCAGCACTGCTTTTCAGGAATCAAGGGAAACTACCCATCTATCTGGATTCTAAGTGGGTAGCTAGTTGATAGGTAACAGGATTTGGATTTCTTCCAGCTAAGCATGAGCAAGAAAGTGCTTTGTATGACCCAAAAGTCTCTTAGCAACTGATTCTATTCTGTTTCTTCAGTTTGCTTTTGGACAAAGTTCGTTTAGGCTCCTTAGTCTGGCCCAGCCTCAGCAAGTATTAACCTAACTATGGCAGTGGGTATACCCATTGATTTTGCATGCATACCAAGGTTGATTAACAGGCTTGCTCCCTTACATAGGCATTCCGCATTCACAGACTAAATGTAAACCTCATTTCAATTCCCCTTCATCCCAAAGGCTTCAGAGTAGAAAATATCATTTCATAAGCACTCATCAAATTTAGACCAAACACCAATACAATGATGTCACTCTTAGTTGTCTGCTTGAAGGTAGAATTTTCCAATTATTTGGACAGCTCTTGGCCCCAGACGGCAAGTGGGGATGGTCAATAAAGAGGTAGTTAGCGCAGGCACCTGCCAAATTCCTTATGTGAATTAAGGAGAAACTGTTCCAGGAAAGTGAAAGAAATATTTTTGTCTTTTATTTTACTTTCTTCAGGACAAAATTTGTTGTTCATTAGCTTTACATATTCACTGATTTCCATATAACATTTTTTAGTGTACAAGTGTGTGTGTGTGTGTGTGTGTGTGTGTGTGTGTGTGTTTGTGCTTCAAAACAAAGCATGATTTTCATCAGAGAGACTTTCAACATTTCTATACAATACGTTCTACATCTCTGGGCAGAGAAACAATGTATCTTTTGACAGAGGTACTGAAATCTGCTGTCTACAGCTTCAGAACAAAGGACATAATCCTTTAGCTCTCTGTCTTCCTGTGAGGGGATAAACTCCAGAGGAGCCTCAGGGTCTATTTTGTAGGTTGGCTTATGTTTCTCAAATGTCATGGGTACCTATAGTGACCATGGGTTTTTGAAACATTCTTTATATCATGTGATAAAAGAAAACATGATCTTTGTCTCTGTATCTTATTAACTTTGTTTCAAGTTAGAATAATAGAATATGCCCCAGTTTAATATTAGGTGCAGTCAATGTGTTTATACTAAATACTGTCCAGTTTATATGGTTGATGGGACCTGGCTGTATCTGTGTCACCCCATTTAATACCATTTACATTATCTAGGCATAGGGATCCAGACACTGAAAGGAATAGTTTTAGTGATTCACAGCCAAATCTTCCAGTTAAAGAAAACATGGCGTTGGTTAGCATCAACATTTATCAAACTCACTGACAATTGATTTTCTATTCCCTCTCTAGACTTTCTATTTCCTCTGTATGTACCTGGTTTTAAAGACAAATATTTATTTTCAATGACTCAACTGAGGTATTTCAGCTCAAAATCTCTATTGAGACTTCTTAAAAGTCTATCATATTTGTATTGTTCTAAAAAAACATGCAAGGTTTTTCTGAAATTTAAACCTAGGAATCCAACAAATTCTCAAGTATTGACAAATCACTAAATCTACAATTTTTTCTGTAAATTACCATCTCATAATTATTGACTAAAGTGGAGCGCATATAAGAGAGGTTCACACACTCATGATCCACAGGTCAAGTCAATCCTCATGCCCAATGTCATAGGTGTAATCAATACTTTCATAAGAGTTCAGAAAGTTCTCTGTTGTTGATAAGTATAACTTCTGACTTTTTGAAAAAAGAGTTGATATTATTCTACAAGCTTAAAGCAACTCACTGAAAACACACATAGTATCTGTCACTTACTGTTGAAAGTGTTTTAAGCTAATTAATCTTTAAGACAACTCTACAAAATAGGTGTGGACCTTTTATAGATGACACAAAAGAGGGAGAGCTGAGGGAATTTCCTCAGGGATCTTCTACTGGTGGGCGGGTGTGGGCAGGCTCGGACTCTGAGTCCAGAGGCTGCCCTCCTGTGCTCCCCTTACACTCTGCTCTATCACAGGACGCGCCTGTGATGTAATGCAAACCCTAGAGCGATGCTTTTGCTTCTAAAACGCATGGACTCACCCACCATCGTGATGCAGGTGAGACTCTTACTGGGGATCTTGAGGAGGAAATGAACAGCTCTAAGTCCTTTGCTTCACTGTAACTGTCATTTTCTACACAATAAGGAATCCTTTTAATTGTTTTTTTTTTTAAATTCAAACAGCTGGAAGGCCAAATCCAAATGCAGTAGAGATATTCTGTTTCTTTCCTGTGGGTGAGAGCTGAAGACATGAGTAGCTTTGGAAAGGCTATTTACACAAAAGAAAATAAAAAATTAACTCTCTCTATCACTCACTCCCAGGACACAGACCTGCTTTAAGATAACTGTAACTCTAAAGTGGCTACTATTTATTACTACTCTAGTAGAAATTTTTTAGTGAATTGCCTTGGAGGCAAGGAGTGCAAAATATAAATGTTTTTTTTTTAATCATTTAAAAAATCCTTGGCATCTTTATCCTTTCTTTTACCATTCCTTGTTGAATGTACAAAATCCTGGGGAAAAAAGAGGTGGGGGGAATCAATTTTTTTTTCTTGGAATTGTTCTAGTCCTTTTAGAAGATCCTTAAACCCAGTGAAGGCATAGTACATTATTATTGGCTAACATAAAATATTTGAAAATATATTTCTTACATTTAATTAGAATTAGTATTTTCTTTAAAATGTACTGGGAAGAGATTAAAAGACAAAAGTAAACTGTACCCGAAATGTTAACCTTTTGTCTCTTCTCCCTTCTTCATATAATCAATAACATCCCAGAGCTAGGGACATATCTCAGTGTTAGAGCACTTGCCTAGCATTCCCATTCTCTACCACCAAAAATAAATAAATAAATAAATAAATAAATAAATAAATAAATAAATAAAATGAATTTTAAGAAGTCCTGTGCCTTAAATCCAGATGGCAAAAACTTTCAAATTGTTCCTAATGTTACAAAAAGTTTTTTTGTTTGTGTTTGGTTTTCCTTTGCTTCCCTCAAACCTCCAGCTAAGGAAGTCCATGTTTTGAGTAGCCTTACCAGAATCTTAACTCATTTTCTTCCCTGTATCTCTCATTGTTTGCACACCAAAAATTGCAATCACATTCATAAAGTCACCTTATTTCGCTGGAAAAACCTGACATTTTAGTGTCATTTTAAAGAAAAAGTTCTAACATGAGTTTTTCTTTTCCCTAGCTTTTCACACCTAGAGCTTTTTCTTTATACTTTTATTTTGTTCAATTAAGTTTAATTGCAGCATAAATCTCAGTGAACTTTAAAATGAAATTAGGCACATACATGAAATATATGTAGTTCTGCAAAATGTGTCTCCTGGAACAATTCTTTTCAACCAGAAGGGAACATGTGAAATCTTCTTAAGTATATTTAATGCATATTTATGAAGGTATTTAATTAAGATTCAGTTCATGCTTTTTCTTATCTACAGAAAACATTAATAAATTTCTATCTACACATTTATTTTTCAGTAAGAATCTATCAGTATTTATATAAACATCTACATAAAATGGTGTTAAATGTTTTCCCTTGTTTATTAGAATATTCACATAATACAGAAAAAATGTTTTCAATTTATTTGTTTATTCTTCTGCATTAAAAATGACGTTTCAAAAAATAAATACAAATATTCTCTACAGTGATAACAATCCCATTAGGTTGTGAGCTCTTTGAATGCAAAGCCAGCCATTCAGAAAAATTTCCCCAACTTTCCAAATTTCTA
Organism: Aplodontia rufa; assembly: GCA_004027875.1. Lineage (NCBI taxonomy): Eukaryota > Metazoa > Chordata > Mammalia > Rodentia > Aplodontiidae > Aplodontia > Aplodontia rufa. The sequence goes on along the minus strand of PVKS010003439.1, from coordinate 33,002 downwards.
CATTTTAAGGATCTACAAATTTCTTTCTTTTTTCTCTTTTCTTTCTTTTCTTATTTTAAGAGAGAAAGAGACAGTGAGAGAGAGAGAGAGAGAGAGATTCAACTTTGTTTAGTTTTTCATGTGGCTTTTGTTGCTAGTGTTCCGACCTGAGTCATGCATGCCAGACAAGTGCTGTAACCACTGAGCCACCGTTCCATCCCCACAAATTTCTTAATGTGACTGACACTCTTGATAATTTTTGGAATAACTTATATACTTAGTAGAATAGAGAAACTAAGATTGTAACTGCCAATAAGATCATGAGGATGTTCTAGTAAGATAGGACATGGTGGATATAGTAATTAGGTAAGAATGATTTCATTCAGACATATCTGGGTTTACATCTTACCTTCCATCTCTTGTTGGAAAACCTCTGTGATCTTCATCTTCCTCATTTGAATAAAACTAGTATTTACTTCACAGGAATTAAATGAGGATCAATTGACACAATGTTTTCACAATACTTAGCATAGTTGTTGGCACACTTAATGCTAATTATTATTGTTTAATAGCTACTGTTATTATTAGATTATCCATTTGCACTAATCATCCATCAGATAATTTATGGTGCTGAATATTTTTAACTATTTACTTATGTATTTATTTATATTTTAAACAATCCTTTTCATTAAGACATAATTAGAACATGTATACTACAGAAATGTTGAAAATAAAGACAAGGTGCCTCATTAAATGTAGTAACAATAGTAATAAACACTTCGAACTTCCACCACCCCAGATAATATCTTTATCTACATCTTTCTGGATTTTCTCTGTAGGAGCATGCTCAAATACACAAGTGTGCTGTCACACACACAAAGTATTTACCTTTTACTGAAGTGAGCTCATATTGTGCAAACTGTTCTTTGACCTTTTTATCAACTTCAATCTTTTTATTTTAATAAATCTTTATCTCTTTGATATATAGATAACATTCTATTGTTCTTTATTGATACAAGCATTCTTTATGACTTCTTTCTCTAAATTAGAATCTCATCTAAGAGTATCTAGTTATGTTCCTGACCATTCTTCCAATAAAACAATTTTGTTTTTCGGTACTGGGAATTGAATTCAGGGCCTCTGAATGGTAGGGAAGCACTCTGTCACTGATGTATGTCTCCAGCCCCTTTTTGAAATTTTATCTTGAGTTAGGATCTCACTAAATTGCCCAGTTTTGCCTCAAATTTGTGATACTCCTGCCTCAGACTCACAAATAGCTGGTGTTACAGGTGTGCAAGACTCCGCCCCATTGTAAAATCCTTTTTTACAAAAAGGACACTAATTAATTGCAATTAATCAGATAATAGTTGAATTATCCTATCATTTTCCTTTATCTAAAAACAGCTTGGTTTAGCAACCATGGCCTCCAACATTGATATAATAGAGAATATAGCACTGCTTACATCCACTGTTCTCAAGATAATTCATTGTTTTTCCAACTCTTTAAAGTTTTATCAGAGGTAATAGTTATATTCGGCATAAAATATGCACAGATTATTAGAAAAGATCTTTGGCTAGGCTCTGACTTACCTAGAAAATCCTTTTACCAAATTTTATAAATACCAGGCACAATTTCAGTCTTTTACACAAATATTTCATAGTCTTCATATTTCAATTTCTCTCACATTAATGAATGGGGCAAGGGTTTAAATGTATTATTGCCGATGTTTTTTTCCTGATCTTAGATTTCCAAAATATCTAGGACCAGATGCTTGACTATCCCTGACTATCTAAAAACCCTATATCATCTAGAGGTTTGTGTTCATGTGGAAAATGCTAATGGGAATTCCCTTTTCCCCAGTCAAAATGTATATTCATGTAGGCACTTAGAAGATTTCACCAGCCTTTAGAAATATTCTAATATCTAATACAATTCATAAGTCAGATAAAGTCACTATGACAATATCTGTACAAAGGAAGTGATGATATTCCATAATAAGGAAGGGGGAAACAATTTTTTATTTTATCTCTGAGGTCTCTTTCCTTTATGTTTTACTGGTATAAAGGGAAGAAAATTCAGTAGTGCTTTAGTCTATTTGTGTTGCTGAAATAAAATACCTGAAGCTGGGTTATGAATAAAGATAATAGGTTTGATTTGGTTCAGTTCTGGAGGTCAGATCTAGAGAAGGCTGCATGCTGTGTCAGAAGAGGGTGGTTGGCATCCTATAGCAAGAGTGAGTAGAAAGCAGAAAATGTAAATGAGGGACTCAGGAAGGCTCACTTGCAGCCATTACCACCCTCAAATACCAATCTAAGCTTATGAAAGCTAGAATTTTCTTAAAATAGCATTAATCTCTTCTGAAGTTAGAGCCACCAATGACCTAATCACCTCCCACTAGGCCCCCTCTCAGCTCTTGAGGATTCTGCTACCTCTCAGCACCACCATGCTGGGGATCAAGCTCCATGCAGATGAACCTTTGGAAAATAAATTATATCAAAATCATAGCAAGTGACTAATGTCAAAATGCTAGAAAACTGACCATGTGATTCCTCAAGAGGTGCTATAAATTCTTGAGTAATATACTTTCAACAATCCAAGAGCAAGAATTGAATTTGACCTGTGCATAGCAGATCAAAGCAAAATGAATTAAATGGTCTTTAAGAGGCAGATATTCATTGTTCTAGGGGGCCAAAGGACTAGAGAAGTAGTATATGTGATATTCTTGAAAGTTAATCAGTACCCCTTCCCCAAAATCATTCTTAATTTGATTGTAGTACATTCTTAATTCAAGTGTAAGATAACAGTAAAAATATAGGAAAACAATACATGTAAAAATGAATAACTGCAAACATCTCTGTAGCAAAACTCAACCTTTATAACCCAGCAATTCTGGCATTAATTATAGAATCAACAGAAATATGCTCACTAAAAGGCACTTTATGAAAATCTTCATAGCACCACTATCTGGAATCAAATAAGTTTTTACATTTCAAACAGGAAACTAAACTACCTCTCATCACCACTAAATGCCATTTGGGTGGTTTGGAAAATCACCCAAATGGCATTCAGCAGTCTGAATGTAAAGACAGACAGACAGACAGACAGACAGACACACACACACACACAATTTAATTAATGGTGCTATATTCAAATTATGAAACATACCAAAACCATGAGAATAAACAACTATAGCCACACACAGTTTTGGGTAGCTTACTAAAAATATTATTGAGTGAAAGTCATCAGACACAAAATATTGCATATTGCTTGCTTCCTTTTGCATAAGGTATAAAATAGCTAAAGTCAACCTATCCTATTAGAAATCAAGGTAGTGTAGTCGCCCTACTGCAATAGAAGATTCTTAGCACTAATAAATTACAAATGCTTATGGTGCTTGATATGCTAATTACCCTGGTTTGATCATTATGGAATGTATAAATTTATCCACAATGTACAAATGTATCAAAGCATAATATTTGACTCGTAAATATGTTCAATTATTATGTATCCATCAAAAAAATTGAAAACAACAACAACAAAAAAGACAGGGTACTTTATCTTCAAGGGAAAGATTAGGGAGTTTAAATAGAGCACAAGAGATTCTGTGGCATTAGTACTCTTCTGTTTCTTAATCTAGGTGCTGGTTATAGAACATATGAAGATTTATTGAACTACACAATTATTCACCACATATGTATGTGCATGTGAGTGAACTACAAATATATATAATTCTTTGATAGAAAATGAAAAAAGGTTTTTTTTTTTTTGTATTCCTTATGCCTCCAAGTATTTCTCATTTATATAAGAATCTGTTCTCACGCAGTGGAAAAGGCACACACAGGAATTCACGAGATGTGGATTTTTAGTTATGTAATCTTGGGTGGTTAATCCCTCTGAACTTCAGTTTCTCATCTGCAAAATAGAAAACATAACTTACAAGTTTATCAAGAAGAGTAAATGAGATGACAGATGGTCACATTCTTGGTAACTTATAAAATGCAGTACAAACACACTGTGCTAAGAGAGAAATCACTCAAGGACATTTTTTTTTAGCTGAACTTAAAAGTTATTTGACACAATTACAGGCAGAACAAAAGTACCTGCCTCTTTTTTAAGGTTTTGATTAGTACCACTAAAGTTTATAGTACTGTAGTGGGGCTCACCTCACAGAGGTTATAGCCATGAATTTTCAAATCATTCACTAAATTCTTCATTCATCTTTTAGCAAATATTTGCTTTGTATCCACTGCATGCCAGTCTGTCTTCTAAGAAGAGAAGCAAATGAAGTCTTCTGTCTGTACTCATGAATCATGCATTCTGTGGAGGAGAGAGATGAAGTTTGTATCTAAATCTCAGCTCTGCTGTTTACATCCCATGTAACTTTGAGCTTATTACTTCACTTCTCCAAGCTTCCATTCCCTTACCTGAGCAACAATCATAGTGATAGTGGACAACTTCAAACTGTTCTGAGAGTTCTGAGAATGAATGTGTGGGAAGTTACTGGTTCACATTTATCATTAAAAAAATACCAGTGCTAACAATTATTTCAGTTACCAGGAGCCTGTCATCCAGGGATCACATGAGAATGCTCCCATTGTCTCTGTGCAAGGGCATGTCATAGCTCCTCTTCAAATCATACTTCATGAGACACTGTGGCACTTGATTGGGATGTGCATAAATTGAAAATAATTTAACTCAAAAACTCAGAAAAAAAATTGTATTGACTTTCAAACAAGCCTGATTTTTCCAAAATGTCCCAGTCCTGGCAATAGTTGACTAATTTACATGTGAGAATTAGAAAAATACACATTACATGCATCACCAATACTTCTTCCCAGCTGTTCTCCTTGCTTCCATTTCATTATCTGCCAATTATTTTTGCATATTTTCTTTCATAATGGTACAACACAAAGGAAAAAGTTAAACTATTACTTTTGGTTTCTGCCTTTGAAAATCCCCTATTTCCTACGTCAGTGTCCCAGCTCCTTAAGACAATATCCATTGACAAGTACAACCTAGCTGCCCCTCAGCTGCCCAGTTTCATCTTCCAATTCTTGTGCCAAACTCCATACTTGATTCTCCATCAACTGAGAGTGATTGACGCTCCCACAGACACTCCATCTCATTCCTGCTCATGTGTCTTCCCTGGTCTGTCCTGTCTGCCTGACATATCCACCTGCCCCTTTTTTGCACCTACCTGCTAGTTCAGAGAGGTTTGTCTTTCCTTTTCAGAAAAAAGGAAGAGTCATCACTAGCCTAGTTTGCTTGTTAGTTTTTCTATTTTCCCTTTTCCTTAATTTTTCTATAGTAAAATCATATAATATCTCTGATGTATGATATGGGTAAGGACAAAAACTGAAGTTTGCCTCCTGGCCTTTCCATCATTTCCCAGAAGCTTCAGGACCATGAATGAGGCTGAGCACACATTTCCATGTAGAAAATCCCTGCAGCAACTATTCCACTCTGCCATCTTAGGACAGAAACACCTACTGGCGAAGTATGAGCAATTAGGTGTGATCATATTCCAAAAAAATATTGATTAAAATGGGCCAATCCAGACTCTGCTGCTGCTATTGCTTTCTGATCTTAGTTTAAAAGATAGTGTCAAGGATGGTGATGATGATGGTTCTGAAGCCATTGGCTAAAACTCTTCAAGTATTTATTATAGTGTAGCTATTAAGATAAAAACACATGTTGCCACCTTATAGACAGAAAAGCTAAATGTCAGAAAAGTTATGTATTTCCCCACAGGTCCTGCTGCTGCAGTGTATCTGATTGAAACTCTGTTTTCTTCTTCAACCCACCTTACTGAGGCATTTGCTAAGGTCCTTCTAGCTGTAGTGCCATGTCAGCCTTTCACAGCTAATGCAGAAATGATAAATTTCACCTTATCATCAGGTCTATGAATGCCTTTACAAATGTGGGGAATTACTCAAATTCCAGAATATTCTCCGTTTTCTGATTCTGGCTCTAGAAGATGCAAACTAGAACATTTTTATAATCTCTAAAGCAGGATGGCCCAGTCAACACACATAGTTGCATGGGAAAAGCCACTGATTCTCTAAGGAGATGGGACCTAGTACCTTTTTTGTCCAGGTGTGGAACCATGTGACTTGATAGGTGCTCTTGACAATCTCTTTTTGAAACAAACATGTCAGATGTGGATAAGGTACAAAGTCTCCCTGAGTTTTTCCCTGGCCAGTAATAAAAGGAGTGTTCAGTGAGTGTAACACTCCTTGACACTGACTAAGAGGCCGTGTCTGACGTGGACTTTTCTTCAGTTAGTGTCAAGAGAGAATAAAGATAACTATTCCCAGTGCTCAGGGCTCACTTGGTGATGAATTCAGCCCACTGAAACCATATCCAAGGCCAGCCGTCTCACAGCAGTGCTTCAATTCAAGGTCACTTTATAACATACGTCTATATCTCTGGATGAAATGGTGAGTTTTGTTGAAAGTCAGCTTTCAAATTAACTCAATTATTTGGAAATAATTCAGGAGAACTGACAACAAAGACAAAGTGAGGAGAGTAAATGACATATGTAAAATGCCATCAAAAACCCTTAGGACATAGAGATGACCAAGTCCATCACTAAGTTGAAATTTCAGATTCTCTAGATATGTGGTAGTTCTAGATTCATGTAAAAGGTGACACAAGCAGAATGAATTATTCCCCTTTATAACTCTATTATCTTAATTGAAAGATCCCTAAGCAGGTGCCATCTCTCCATCCTGTACCGTATGCTACCTTGAATTGATGCTGTCTGTATACCTGCCTATTCCTCAGGAATATGATGGCACTAACAAAGGTGGGTGATTAATACATGGGTTTTAAGGTCAGAGAAATAATTTGAGCACTGGTTTACATTCTTACTAACTATATAACTATGGGTAAAATCATTTGTCTTCCCTGATCTCTGAGTTCTCTCTTGCAACCTCTCCAGTTAGATGAATATAGTGCCTACACTGTAGGATTTTTAGGGAAGTTAAATGAGATCGCAAATGTAAAGGTTTAGCACAATGCCTGCAATGGAGAGAAAAAACAACCAATATTATTATTTGCATCAATATGAAATCAGAAGTTTTTATATCAGCATATGACAGTATGTCTGCTTTTACGTAAACTTCTGTACCCAAATATAAGTGTGAATCAAAGCCAGGGAGTAAAAACTTTGACTACAGGTTTATTTGGCCAAACAAATGAAAGTAAGGTATTTTCTTTATTCAAATTTTATAATGATCTTCTCCTAAACTAGGCCAGGAGGCTTCAATGGCGTGGTCTGATGAGTTTATTTATTTATTTAGCATCCACTAACTATGTATTAAGAATTTACCACATGACAAGTAGTGAAAATTAAAATGAAATTTCCTTCACAAAGCTTAAAATATGATAAGGAATACAGCTAATATATTACTTAAAATAAGACATGAAAGTAGCAATAGGGCACATACAGTCTACTTTGGAAGCTAAGTCAGTGACAGAATAATATCTTTATAAAGCAGAGTTCCCTTTCCCATGCTGCCCTTGAATTATGGTTATGATCAAAGGAATTCCCCTGATGAAAAGCCGTTGTGTTAGGTACTGCAGGAAATTTCAGAAGTGAGATTATTAGATTATGAGAGCTCTGACCTCATCAGGGAATTAAGCCATTTGATGGACTAAGAATTTAAACTAGGTGGTAATTTTAGGCAGGTGGAGTGTGGCTGGAGGAGGTAGGTCTTGGGGTTGGAGTCTTGGGCTATACCTGCCCTTGGCTCCTTTCTCTTTCTCTGCTGTCATTAACTGAGCAGCTTCCTTCCACCAGGCCTTTCCTGCGTGATTCAGCCTTACCTCGGGCCCAAAACAAGGAAGCTGCCAACCGTGGACTGAACCTCTGACACTAAGAAGCCAAAAAAAAAATAATAATAAAAATAATAAACTTTTCCTGATCTAAGCTGTTCTTGTGAGCTCTTTCAGCCATGACGACACAAAGCTGCTCAGACACCTTGCTCACATGTGGGCAGCGTGGCAGGCGTGCCCTCACTGTCTTAAGGATACAACGTTGCCGCAAAGAGCAGAAGGCAAGGCATATTTTCCTTCCTTTTGTGAATCAAATATCCATGCCCAAAAGAAACAAAGGATTCTTGGTTCATAGAAAGGATTCAGAAGAATTCATCATAAGAAAGAACAGGGCCTCCTCCTGCCAGACTAGAAAGTATTTAATTTGATATAGGAAAAATAAGAGGGCAAGAAGATTTTAAGTAAGTAGACTGTTATTGGATCCCATATAATGAAACCCTACATCGTGGTTCAGACATGTGGTATCCTCCAAAAGTTTAGATGTTAAATGATTGGGTTATGAGATCCTTAAACTAATCAGGACATTAGCCTGCTGATAGGGATCGACTAGGTGCCATCTACAGGCAGATACATTGTTACCAGAGGAGGTGAGTCAAGGGGGGACATGCCTTTGCGGCCCGCATTCTGTTTTTGGTGAAAGGAATATCATCTCTTTCTGTTTCCTGTCTGTCATGTCTTAAGCTGCTTTTTTCTGCCATGATATTCTGCCTCACATGGAGACTAGCAATGGAACCAGCTGTCTGTGGACTGAGTCCTCTGAAATCATGAGCCTCAAAAAATCCTTTCCTCCTCTAAAATTGTTCTTTTCAGGTCTTTTGGTCACAGCAACCAAAGAGCTGACTAAAACACCTTGCAATATACTCCATAACCACAATCTTAAGTGGATGTGTTGGACCCAGGAGTAGTTCTTTACATGGTAGGAGATGACCCTTCACTGGATCTAGATAGGCGTACTTTTAGATTCACAATGATTTCTTCATTCCATTGTGATGCCGAGGACAACTTATTCCGGTGTAGGCAAGAAAGGCATAGGAACAGAAAACAGAGTAGCTGAACGTAAAGTGATCATCCAGATGATAACAAGCAACATCTTCTTGATGACCTATGAAAAATGATTAACCTCAGACCAGATGGCAAGATGGATTACCTGCTGAACATCAGTGTAGACAGAAACATTAAAGCACCAAATGCACAAAACCCTGCCACATAAATACCTTGACAATAATGAATGGAGTGATTAAATACAGTCTCTGAATACAAAGGATCTGGATTTACAGTATAACCAAATAAAAGTAATTTAACACTCTGTAATTTAAGTTTCTCTTGAATAAAATATAGGTAATTCTAAGATATCATTCCGAGGACTATTATGAACACATTAATGTGCATGATGATGATAATGATAAAAAACTTCTTCAAACTGTCTTAAGCTAGACTTCAACTTTGGAATAGATAATAAAAACAGAAATTAAGCAAGTTATTTGAAGAAATGCATATTTCTAGTATACCACATGTGGAGGTGTTAGTTCTCCAAAGTCTTTCCATGTGTCTAAGATGGTGCTGTGATGTGCTTCTTAGGGATCCTATTCAGTACTTAGCAGCCGTTAAAATACAGCAAGACACATGGGAAACTTCAGTTTTAGAATTAATGGTATCTATCAATCCTCTATTCCACTTGAGTTTTTCACAATACTAAAAGTAGCATGAACTTTAGTAATTATCCTGGTGAGTTTCTATAAAAATGATACAATCCAAGCATTTGCAAAAAAAGTTAGGAGGAAAGATGAGAAGTATTTCATTATTGAGTTATTGACTAAGCATAACTTTGGGCTATAGAAACCCAGGAGGGTGAAGATGCAAGTCTTTCCAAGATATTTAAAAAATTGACAGTGGGGGCTGGAGTGGTGGCTCAGTGGTTACAGCACTTGCCTGGTATGTGTGAGGATGCAGGTTTGAACCCGAGCACCAAGTATACAACTAAGTGTCAGAGCAACAAATGCTATCTGAAAAATTAAATAAAATTGATTCTCCCTTTCTCTCTCACTGTTCCTCTCTTTAAAGAAGAAACTGTGTAGAATAAAGACAGAGAAGTATCAGTTATTTGTGTGTGTGATAGAATGTCATCCTATAAATCAAAAGCACCTCAACTTAATCTATAAATCATATATTATATATGAATGAACGGAATGGATAGGCATGAATGACATATCACCACTTACTGGCTAGAGACATAGAAAACAATATTTGTGAGATGTTATCAATATATCTTCTTTGAGCAATAGGCACTATTTGTAGCAGATGAAGCTTCAATTTTTCTCAATATTCAGAGTTCAAATGATAAAAACATGAGTAATTAAGAAAGTTAAAGTAGATTCTGATTACTTGAAATACTCTATTAGGAATATATGAGATCATATATTCATACACAGAAAATGAAAACATTATGTAATGGAAAATATTTTAGTGGTAACTAATTTAAAACATGGCAGTACTCATTATGATTGAATAATGAAAGATGAGTATATTTACCTTTTTTACAAGATTCTCTGACCTAAGACATTAATTCAAATATAGACTAAATTAATTTTTTGCTTAAAAAGGAATGTATTATTCTGCTGAATTGTAAACATCACAGAATCATAAATTGCTGTAGGTGCTGTTGGCAAACCAGCTCTCTTATCAGAGAAGAATGAAATTCACACCAATATGTATTACATTAGTGATTACTAATTGTATTTGACCACCATAGTCAGATTATACCTAATAATCACAGATAAGATTTGCTTAGGAAGAAAATAATAAAAATTCAAGAATGTTAAAACATTCTCCATAAAATAACTTATTAATAGTAGAATGCTAACATTAGTATTTTTATGTGAAGTAGATAACCATAGTAAAATACAAAATGCCAGAAATCTGTATGTAAAGTTTTTTTAGAATGAAAGATTGATTGGCAAAAAGTTGAATAAGAATATTTTGGTTGAAAATAAAAGCTAAAATTTGTACAGCTATAATCTGATGGTAAATCTCATGTAATTATCTGATAAGATTACAATGTGGGAGGATTTTTTTCCCTAGATTTTCAACTAAATGCATTTTGAAGAATACAAAATAAAGTTTGTTTCCTTCAAAATTACTTTTTACAGAAGTTATGATTAATTATCTTGGTGAATGATTTTGAATTAAGCCATATTTATTTATACATGCAAGCATTTTCAAATGATGTTACGTATACAATAAGTGACAGGGTGAATGAATGCTTGCAGAGCAATAAGTATCCAACCATTACAGAAAATAGGCACGCCTTAACATGAAGATACATTCATACAGTAATGTTGAAACAATCACTTTCGCATTTGTGTGATTGGCAGATCTAAATTGCTGAATTCCATTGTTCCAATAAAAGGACTGAGTGGTACAGAGTAAAAAAAGACCTCCCTAAAGTCACACAGTTAACATGTGTCTGGACTTTGTCTTAATTATGTGTCTTCTATAATGCTAAATACCCTCAGAGAGATTCTCCAAAGATCTCTGGTGTTTAATTACGCATAAGCTGAGCATTTGCAAACAGAAATACTCATACCATACACTAAATTATGAATATATTCAAGAAAGAAATGACAGACAAGAGTTTGTAAAAGTAAAAGGAAGAGTACATGAGAGTTGTTTTGCATTGAGAACATTAGCTACAGGGACGTAATGCAGGAGTTGGTGTAGGTTCATTATTGGAGACCGTATCAGGCACATCTTGTACTTCCATGCAGTTGGCCCTGTGACTCATATTGCAAGCTGCAGTTTGGAAGGTCCTTGGTAAAATTTCGTTTTACAGGCCTATACGTATAAGAGCCCTTCAGAGAGTCTTTGTAATAGTTCTTATCATAGGTAAGTGTGTTTGAGGACCCTTTCTTCTCAACCTCCTTATTCTCTTTGAGTGATACAAAGAACTCCATCCTGATATGGACTACTTTTATACTTATTACTTTAAATCTAGCTTTCTATTTGGATTCATAAAACATTTATATATTTTGCAAAGCACACTCATTTAAGTTCTTCTTTTGAATTTCACAGCAATGCTGTAAGGTAAGGAAATAAATGAGCAACAACAGGCAAAAGTCTAAAAACAAGATCGATTTGGAGGACTGATCTGGAGAGGCACAGCCAGTAGATGTCAGTGAGACTATTTTTAGCAAGAGTAGAAACCCAAACTATTGAAGGAATGGGACTGGAATCCATGATGGGCTCTGAAATCCATGAAAAGGGACTTATATCCCTGTTGTTTCTGTGTCAAATACATATTACTTTCTTATTCCAGATTTATGCATTAATTAAACCTTATTGGTAGCAGAATGTTCCAACCCTAGTATTTTTCAAACATTTGATTCTCCATGGAAAGAGAGCAAAAGCTATCTTTAAAGAGTCCTGGAGGGGAAGATACAAGTTCCCACTCAAGGCAGAAATTCGCTGAATTTCCCAACTGTTTTGAGGGGCTATCCAAGCAAAAAAAGGAATGCTTTGTTAATATCTAAAACTAATTGCAATTTAACATGCATTTAGATAAAATAATGCAAGAGACAATAAAGGACATTTGAAAAGCAATTTTATCATTTGATTCTCATTAACTACATTAAGAAAGTTAAAGAACAAACATCATATTATCTAATTAACACATGAGCCCACAGAAATTAACTGCCTTTCAGTGTCCTAGGATCCAGATCTACCTAACTCTTAATTTACTAGTCTTTCTACCACTCTTCAACTTTCCTTTGTGAGCACTCAAAGTTAGAAAGATCTTTACCCTCACCATCTATCCAGTTCAGACCCCTGTGACTATGGATGGATGAAGGGTGCCCCTAAATCCTTCAGGGAGATCTTGCTGCTATATTTAGTGGCTTCTAGTAAGAGGCAACTTACCCAACATCACTGGTGCACTGAGAACATTTTTCTCTTGATCTTTATGGCTTTCCTCTGTCCCAGTCATGTTTTGACTGAAAGTTGCAAATTTTTTTTTTACTACTTAAATTTTCTGTTTGACTTCTTTGTCATCTCTTAGAAATCAGAATATGATTCTTTGGCCCTTGTATTTATTTATTTCCAAAGAGATATCTTCAGGACTTGTTTAATCTTTATCCTCTGTGGACTCTGTCTTTGGACTATAGGACCCTGATCAATAAGAGATATTACATGTTTCCTAATGGACAAGAAGTGACCTCCCTAGTTTCCAACTACTGATGCTCAAGTTCAAGAGGGGCTTTCAGAGCACAGTCTGACGGAAATGGACAACATGTCAGAATTTCTCCAGAAACATGATTCTCCTTGCTTATATTTCACAGTCTTCTATTCCTACCTGTACAAGTAAAATTCTCTTTAGCTAGAAAATCCATGCTGGGTAACCGAACTTCACATCTTCTTCAATGAGGCTTAAACTGAGACCATACTAGACTGGACCTGGGCAGATTATACATTACAAAGACTGGTCTTTTTTTTTTTTTTTATAAAGAGAGAAGGACAGTGAGAGAGAGAGAGAGAAAGAGAGAATCAATTTTTATTGAGTTTTTCACATGGCTTTTGTTGCTCTGACACCTAGTTGTATACATGGGTGCTGGAGTTTAAACCCGTGTACTTGCGCATGCCACGCAAGTGCCATAACCACTGAGCCACTGCTCCAGCCCCACAGAGACTGTTCTGAATAGAGATGCATTAGGCATTTTCTGTTAGAAATACTATGTTCTTTATCATGTTTTTTTTTCCTGTTCTTTAGAAATTGTGAACAGTGTGCTTTCCAGTAACTCAATTTTATTACTATCCCGGAACCACAATGTAAACATTAGAAAAGGAAGCAGGGGAAAAATAGCAATCAAGTCTTTACCACCTAACCACCCTTACAGTCTGGAGAAAATTATCAAATTCCATTTAGCATGTTCAGTAGGATACAACCTAGGTAGGTGTACAAATGCACACAAGCCATTGTTACAACATTGTCAAGTAAAGTCATGTCATGTAAAACAGCACATGCAAAGAGTGGCAAACTCACTACCCTGAAGTTGAAAAATACCATGTTGAAAGAATCAAGGATGAATTATATTTTTACATGGGGATAACATTTCTCTGGCTTTCTACAAGCAACAGAAACAGTGTTTTAAAATGAGCATACTCAGAAGTCTGTCACTCAAAGGATTAAAATGTGTATTAGATGAAAGAAAATGTACTGCGGTATGTACTAGTAAACCCACATGAAACTGCAAAAACAGAATGTGTATTGGAAAATAAATAGAAGTTAGAAGTGTCAGAAAACTTCAGGCATTTTTGGCTCAGAGGATGCTTTTTTCAGATAAGGAAGAAGATAATATCTAATACTTATAAAATAACCACATATAATATAATTTATATATGATAATATGTAATACAAAAGAATATATTTTTATAAGAAAGGCAAAGCATGGCCCTTTTCCTTTATTATGCAAATGGATCCATTTCGTCCTCAGTCTTGGTTTGAGCTTCAGTCTCTTTCTCTCCTAGCTTTCTCTTTTTCACACAGGGACATCTCCTTTAGTCATTCTTCTACAAATTACCATGCTATCCAGTGACAGTCAACTAGTCATTTAACAATTCTAATTTTTCCATCTTTAAATATTTATTGCTAAAGAAGCATTCTCAACCATATATCTGCTAAGACATAGAGAAATAAGAATTTATAATTCTCTCAAAGGCAATGTGAGCTTATAGAATTATTCTGGTTGCATTAAGAATTAAAAGGAAGGCATTGATTCACATATACACAAATCATTCAGCATTCACATTGCCAAGAATTGTTCTGGGTGCCAGAGAAATTTAAAATATGTTCACTTGAAAGAAGGAAGGGAGACATTAAGGAAACTATCTTGATATATTTTCCAAAAACAAAAATAAAACCATCTTCAGAAAAGAAAACCTATGTCATGAGTGCAAGCATGTTCCCATCGGTTTCCATGGCAAACATTATTATTTGACTACTTTCTACTCACTTTGCCTCTGAGCCCAGGTAGAGTCCCATGCAATCTGTCAACAAAGCGTAGACAGCCACTCCTGATTAAATAGTGCTAGCACATGAGTTGAAACCTATTTGCCATCCTCACATGAAGATTAATTCTCAAACATCATGGAGTTTAAATGTTTTAAATCCTTCAACATTTAAGCTGAGTAAACACTAAATACAGGTTTGTTTAACAAATGGATAAATTTAACATCCTCCTCTAATGTTTATATACTGTAACTCCTTCTAAAATCCCATGAGTTATTAAAATTTCAGTCAAAAAATTCAATCACATTCTCCCACCTTCTTTCTTCACTGTATACACCACTGGCATTTTCCTTTCCTCTACCTTATGTTTTTCTTGAACTTTTAATTCTACACTCCTTTGTAGCAGATGAAGTCTAAGCAGCTGGGAGAACTGTATGCCTTCAAAACAGTCTTCTGAATCATAGTCCATTAATCACTTGCACTAGAGTCCCCTGGGTGGAGAATGTTTTAAAAACAAAGGTCCAGCTGCAGACCTAAGGTGACCAAAATCACAGAAGAGGACTGCTGAAGTGTGTAAGTGTGTGTGTGTGTGTGTGTGTGTTGGAGAAAGGTAAGGAAAGAGTGTGCAGTGGTTCTGAGGTGCAGTCAGATTTGCATACAACTGCCCATTCCATACCATGCCATTGGAGATTCCTTTGCCTTCGCATTCCTCCCCAGGAGCAGCAGTGGAATCTAAGAGAACTAATTGCTAAGATGTGAAGTTTTCCTACATATCTTTCCATTTCTGAATTTCCACCCATACTACATGGTGTCTTATTACTAGCAAACTTTTCTTCCCCCTATACATTTTTATCTTTTCAAAGCACATGCTCTCAATGATCTGCAACTCTGTGCTCAAGGCATGGCACACTATTAAAGGAAAAAAAAAACTGGAGCTCTCTACACAAGAGATTCTTTTTGAGTTCATCTCCATTATTAAAAATGAAGACTTTAACTTTAAGGACCAAATTAGGAGTATAAGGAGGTAGAATTCTTTTTCTCTATCTCTGAGAAAGGAATTGTTTCTACTACAGTCTTACTTGGGTCACTTTTGAGTTACCCATTGTTCTCAATATTAATAATTAAAAAGATAGATTTAACTGTTGATGTGCAAAGTGCATACTACAATAGATTCTGTTTTCAGTACTGGTGATTGAACCTAGGGCCTTGTTCATGCAAGGCAAGTCCTCTACCACTAAGCTGCAACTCCAATCCAGTAGATTTTTTTAAAGAATTAATTTGCATACTTTTAAGGAAACTTGAACCAATGTGTTAACATTCCAATCCCAAATAATTTTCTCACACTCCAAATGACTTATATGTTCCTCTGTTCATTCTCTGCAGACATTTGATTTCATGACTTCCAGTCTAAATAAAAAAAATATCCATTTAATAATCATCTGAGAGTTTCTCTTGACATAGTTTAAGAACTGATCATTTTAGGAGTCAAAATTGTAGTCACTAGATAATATTTTTTTCCACATTTAAGTTTGACTATTTTGTACTTCTTGTATAGCCCAATTTGGGACAAATCTAATTTTGCACAGTGAAATACTCAAGCTCATACATAAACAACTGACTGAGCCATAGACATTCTATAAATCATGATTTGGGTGTTTCTTGGACATATTTTATTGGTTTCACACTTATCTTATTCAGAGGTTATTGAGTCTAAAAATTGGAGATTGTCCTTGAATTATGATTTCAAGAGAGAGAAAGAAACATATATGTTGTGCAGAGTATAGACCATTTCTTTTAATTTATAATCCTTATTGAAGATTGGTAGTTAAAAAAAAACAACTCTCTGCTTTAATTTGCAGTCATTTTCCCATGATCCTCATTAAACCACCTTTAATGACAGACATAGATTTACCAAATAATTATTAATTAACATCAGTTCACCCCACAAACATTTATTAGGTGTGTACTATATATCAGGTTCTATTTTGGGAGATTGGGAAAGAATCATTGGATAGTATAAACTTTCTATTACCACTGAACTGATTTTCCAGATTCAAAGATAGACAAAATGACTTTTTTTAAAAAATAAAGAACTGCAGACTATGAGATATAGTTGCAATGTTAACTCCTCTAATATTATCAACACCATATATGTAATAGCAAATAATCTGAGTGGTTAAGCATTTTATCCTATCCAGCATTAGTTATGCCTATACTAGATCCCTATATTATGATCCAATTTAAAGCAAATACAGAAAGAAGAAAGAGAGTCAGGAAGGATGTGAAGAAGGGATTTTCTTGATGAAAAGACCAGGCATCAGAGAAGTTTTGCATAAGCACTTTTAATAAGAGCCTATGTTAATTTTTAGAGCAGCTGAATTCTGGCATAATAAGATCTGTCAAATGCAAGTCATTTCACTGTCCCCACAATGTGAATAGACATTCATATTATCTAGAATAGAGCAGATAGATATTGCTGTTATATGGGAAAGAGAAAAGGTGACAGAGATGTCCCATTTCTTGGTGTGGTATGGTCACATTTCATTTTAATGTGATTAGAGGCCATTTGACACTTTAATCAGGGTGAGATCTCACATGCCTGAAGCACTTAGCCTGGGACAGGAGACTGAACATTGACATTTGCTTTTTTCCTTGTGCTCAGTGGATCACTGTCAGTCCAAGCTGAGTGGTTTCAACAGGTGTATGGAGAAGATGATGGCTAAAACACTTTAGCAAGTTCTCTTGGTCAAAGCCCAAATGACAAATATAGTCAAATCTTTTATAATGTACTCTTTAATGATTAAACTAATCCCTCCTTCATTTCATGCTGCCAGTAACTCAGGGCTGCCATCCTACTTTGAAGTAAGCCCCCTGAGAGAAATCCAGGTGGCCTATGCTGTTTACGTTGTTAATCTTTAAAAAGAGCTTTCTTGACCCAGCTATCCCACTCCTGGGTATCTTCCCAAAAGAGCTAGAATTGGCTTACTATAGAGATACAGCTTCATCAATTTTTATAGCAGCTCAATTTACTGTAGCTAAATTATGGTACCAACCCAGAAGCCCCTCACTTGATGAATGAATCCAAAAACTGTGGTACATATATACAACGGAGTACTACTTGGCATTAGAGAAAACGATATTATGGCACTTGCAGCCAAATGGATGGAGATGGAAAAAATTTTGCCAAGTGAAATATCCAAACTCAGAAACTCAAGGGCTGATTGTTTTCTCTCGTTTGTGGATGCTAGAATATAAGCAGAATCAGTACGTTAGATGGCTAACCTAACAATTACCTCAGCATGTATGAATTCTTACATGATCATGGGGAACTGTGCTTAGGTTCCTAGGGGATGTAAGGAGGGGGGTAGGGAGTGGGGAAGGGAATAGGAAGGACATCAAGGTGACCAGAGGGAGGTAGTATGGGGGAATCTAACCTGGGTGGAATCTCTGACTTTTACAGGAAGTCCAATTAACTTGGGTCTTAAATAAAGTGAAACATGGATCCTTGGGGAACCCAAAGGGGGGAAACCATGGTCTGTCACCAATATTGGCTTGTTCTATCATTACACTTTTGTTCTTGATTGTTTGACAATTGAACCCCTCTTAGTTGTAAGACCATGTTTATCGAATAATTTTTTTAAAAAAAGAAAGAGTTTTCTTTTCAGTTGCAAATGAATAGAATACCTTTATTTTATTTATTTATTTTTGTTCAGTGCTAAGGATTGAACCCAGTGCCTCACACATGCCCTGCAAGCACTCGGCCACTGAGCTAGAACCTCTGCCCCAGTATTAAATCTTTTTATGCTTCTCTTGAAGAGAATTTTGGCCAACATTAGCTGATTGTGCATGTGCCTGACAAATATTTTTTGATAAAATATCAGATTGAATCATCATTATTCCGCTCAGAGAGAAACATTTGAATTCCCATTTTGTGAATGAGGATACTGAGAATCAAAGACATTGAATTGCTTGCTTGAAACTGTATGCTTTATAAGTGGTATGAAAACTAAACCTTTCATTGTGTGTCCCACATCACTGGAAAATTTAAAGAAGAATAAAACATTGACAAATACCCTTTATACCCCACTCCAGCATCTGAAACCACATACTCTGCCTTCCTGCCTGTAACCATAGACTCAAAACCCACAGGCTTTGCAAAGCTAATTTCCATTTGCATATTAAATTACACATCATCTCATCTATTAGAGAACAGCTCTGCAGAAACTGACCTTCCCTAACTCATTAGTTTTTACTCACTGGTGCATTATTCTCACTGACTATAAACATGTTATTGTGATTCCCACTTACCTAGCTTTTCTCTTTAGCCTATTTCTCTTGTCAACCTCTAGCGTGTATCTCTGCTACCTTCTATAAATCTTTCTAGAAATGTGTCTATACTTATTGTCTCTGATTACCCTCCTCTCATTCTTCCCTAAAACTGCTTCAAATGGGCTTTGTTGGAAATGCTCGTCTCAAGATCACATCTGACTTCCATGTTACTCAAGTACACACTGTATTGTCAGTTCTCATCTAACTTGACTTAGCAGCAGCATTTTACACAGCTGGTTTTTCTGAGCCCTTAATATATTTTCACCTGTTAAATTTCAGAACAACATTCTTGGTTTTCCTCTTATGCCATCCCTGCCATCCATTTATGATATATTCTCTTCTCTTTTCCTACCTTACAATATTGAAGGTTCCCAGTGGTCAGCCTTTGACTCTCTCTACTTCTCTATGCTCCCTCCCTGACACCTTACTTTATCTCCATGAGGGTGAGTCATGAATTAGGATTTCCTAATCTACCTCTCTCATAAATTTGAGATTGACACATACAACTGCCTACCCAACATTGATAATTGTGTTAATCAGTTTTTTTTCCGCTGCTATGACTTAAAGAGCTGATAAAAACAGGAAAACTTTATTTAGGGATTCAAGGTTTTAGATATCTTAGTCCATAGAGGGCTGGTTTTAGTCCTCGAGACTCCAGGTGAATCAGAACATCATGGCAGAAGAGTGTGGTAGAGGGAAGCAGCTCAAGACACCATGTCACGCAGCAGAGAGAGAGAAACTCCACTCTCCGGATACAAAATATATACCCCAAAGGCAAGACCCTCATGCCCCACTTTTTCTAGCCAAACCCTACCTGCCTTCAGTTGCCAGTTAATCCCTATCAGGGGATTAACTCATTTATTGGAGTAAGGCTGTCATAACTCACATATTTCACCTCTCAGCATTTTGATATTATCTCATTTATTGAGCTTTTGGGGTATATCTTTCATCCAAACCATAACAGTAATTGGACATCTAATAAAGAGTACAATTTAGCTTAATCCAAACCACATCATCAGGAATAAAATTTGTTTCATTCTCTGATTGTCAGTAACAATTAGAAGAGTTTTCTTGGAAGGCATTCAATAAATATTGTTTAAGTGCATTAATGGATATATTCCCACTACCTAACAGAGTTACCAGGCAAAATTTAGAATTCAATGGATTAAACACATATCTTTTGGACAAATGAGTAAGGGAATAAAAGAATGAAATGAAGACAGGGCATTGATTGGATCCTAGTACATACCTTGTCCTTCAGACCTAATTTTCATCTATTTTAAAGATACAATCAGAATTTCAAAATAAGAATTATTATAATTATTCAGTTATCTTCTATTTAAATTAGCCAACTGTCTCCCATTCCCAACTCCCAGTTACCATAGAGCAACTGTCAAATTTCCTTATGAAAGTTATTACTCTCTATAAGCACCTGTTCACTTAGCTATCTACTTGCTTATTTTTGCTTCCATAATTTTCACTCTATGAGTAGAAGGACATTCACTGCTCACCACTACAGTGCCTAGCAAACAGTAAGTTCTCAGTGATATTTATGAAACAAACGAATAAATGTGATACAGGATAATATCACTGAGTGAAATTGGAGTTGATAAAGTCTTCATGAATAGGTATAACATAATCCAGAGATGATATTATCTGTTTGCTAGCAATAGGAGGATCCCAAGTTCAAGACTACCAAAGCAAGCTAGTTAGTCCCTGTCTCAAAATTGCAAAAAATAAAGTAAAAAGGGCTGGGGATGTAGCTAAGTGTTAAGTGCCTTTAGCTTCAATCCCCAGTAGCCCCACACTCAAAATATCTGTATAAAAACATTTCATAGCACCATATACAGGGTTCAATTTGTTGACCTGTCAAACTGTTCCCAGTGTCTTTCTGCAAATGGGAAATTAATTCTAGAAAAAGGATTTTGTTTTAGTCAGCTTTTTCATCGCTATGATTAAAAGACCTAACAAGAAGAATTTTAGGAGGAAAAAGTTTATTTGGGGCTCATTGTTTCAGAAGTCAGTGCATAGAGGCTGGCTTTACTCCTTGGGATTCAAGGTGAGGTTGAACATCATGGTGGTAGAGTGTGGCAGAGAGATGCAGCTCACATGATGATCAGGAAGCAGAAAAAGAGAGAATTCCACACAGCAGATGTAAAATATATATCCCCAAAACACATTCCCAATGACCCTCCTCCTCCAGCCACACCCCACCTGCCTTCTGTTACCACTCAGTTAATCCCTTTCAGGGGATTAGTTTACTGATTGGGTTAAGGATCTCATAACCCAATCTTTTCTCCTTTTTCCATTATTTCACATATTGAGCTTTTGGGGGACACCTTTCAGGCAAACTATAACAGTTTCTCAGCACTTTTTTCATTAGTCCTCCTTAAGGAAAGTTTTTAGATATTTTCTAGTTGTTTCCATATTACATTTTAATTCCACAGATACACTGTGATCTACTTTTGTACTGTGCTTTATACATGAAAAGATTAAAACTTTTTCATTCTTCATTATCAAAAACTTATTTTTGCTCTCCTGTGGGAGAGTTCCCCCGTTGTGAATGACTACTCTACAGCTCTGCGGAGTGCAAGATTCTTGTCTGTTCTGTTGTTCTAGACGTGGTAGGTTGAAGGAGATCACTGCTCTTTTTTTCCCATTTCCTTTTTTGTTGTTTGTTTTGAGCCTGTGATGCCTAAGTGATAATTTTGCTTCTCTCATCTGTCCATCAACCCTCCACACTGCCACATTACCACCTAAAACCTTCACCATTGACTTCTATGCAGATCCACTGAGGGATTTTGGATTCCATCCTTATGGTCAAAATTATCACAGGTCTGGAATTTGTGTATCTAACATAATTGGAGACTCTGCCAAAGCATAAAATGTCCAGCTCCATCTGCTCAAGAAGCTAATTTCACCCATTGATATCTTTACAGAGCACCTAGTCCTTTGTCATTTTTCTTTCTCTTTCATACTAATTTCAGAGAGAGTGTCATACATTTATATCACATTGCAGAGAAAAATGGCCAAGATTGGAAAAGCCACTTTCCCAAGTTCCAAGTAAACATCAGTTCCCTGTTAGGTCCCTGGACTCAAGCTGCAGTACTCCTGCTAGTGTATCTCACTGAGCCTACTTAGGAAAACAAGGGAGAAGGAATGTAGCTGTGTTTTGGGGAAAGACTTCAGCTCAAGAAAAGCCACAGCAAAGTACAATGCAACCACAAATGTGAAAGTCCCAAACCCATTCACAGC
This sequence comes from Aplodontia rufa, assembly GCA_004027875.1. Taxonomy (NCBI): domain Eukaryota; kingdom Metazoa; phylum Chordata; class Mammalia; order Rodentia; family Aplodontiidae; genus Aplodontia; species Aplodontia rufa. The sequence continues at coordinate 10,602 of PVKS010003439.1, read as the reverse complement.
ATCTTGGGAAACAGTGCAGACTGGAGGATATTGAACAGAGACTGCACTCAAATCACAAAGTTCACAGATGGCCAATTGAAACCAAGTAGTCACCCTAGCTCACGACATGCCTCTGTGAAAAGTAGTATGAATTTATGCTGGTATGAATTATGAGCATGCACCTGTTTTCAGAGGATAGATTAGTGAAAGAAGCCCTGTGGGAGGCTGTAGCTGGATTCTGAAATTGGATTAAGCTCAATGATTTCAGATCTTTACTTGAGCAACCATGGCAGAAGATGCCTGGCTGCCCAGTGTGAACCTGGAACTTAAGACCTCAGATGCATTGTGGTGTTGTCAAGGCTCTTCTGTAAGCTGGAGAAGAGAGTCAGGTAAGAACTACACTGCAGGCTTCTGCTGCCCTCCTCATTGCTGCTCCCGTGACAGAGCCACTGACTGGCTCCTGAACATACGTTGGTTAACAACCTGCTATGTGCTTTTAACAGGCTTCATGACCTAGGATGGACAAGAGACTGCAAAGTGTATCAATATTTAAGCATGAGACAGATTTGGGGTATATTTGAAATTTTATTAATTATTCTAACTTTCTTAGGATTTAATTTCTTTTTTAGAACTTCATTTATTTATTTGTTTTCTCACTTACCCATACACTCTTATTTTTCAGCAAACTCTGTCTTTAAAATATATCCAGTAAAAAAAAAAAAAAAAAAAACCATACCCAGTATCTGATTCCTTCTCAACACCCTCTTCCCACAGCCATCTTCAAACACCTGAATTATCACCATCGTCTTCTTACAGTGACATCCTGTATTATTGCTCCTAGTCACGCATGGCTATTGAGCATTTGAATGGTAGTTATTTCTGATGAGATAGGCTGCAAGAGTAAAATACACATTGAATTTCAAATGTTTAATGTGAAAATAATATAAGGTATCTCACCTGGTTAGATAAAATGCATTGCTAATATTAAGTTCACCTAGATCTATTGACTTTATATGGATACTAAAAAGTTGAAAATTATATGTTCCGCTTACTTTTGTGGTTTGCATTGCATTTGGACAGTTTTGTCCTAACTGGCATCTCTGATTCCACTCTTGCATCTTGTTAGTCTACTTTCAAATGAGCAACCTGTGGAAATGTTATTTAGATTATGGCAATCTTGTGCTTGAAGACAGACTTCCATCTTACTTAGAATAAAAGTCAAATTATTTGCCATATTTTTGGGCTCTTTTTAACCCAACTCTTATTTCATGCAGCTTCTACCACCTATCACCTGGGACTCTCCTCCTGGTCTACTATTCAGCAACACTGGCCTTCCCACTTGTCCCTCAATTTCAATATCTATTTCCTCTTTCTAGAATGTTCTTCCCTTAAAAAAAGAATTAGATGGCTGCTTTTTGCTTCCTTTAGCTTCTCTACATCTTTTCAAAACCAGCTTCATTCTTCTCCAATGCTTGATACCTCATTTCTGCTTCAATATTTTCTTTACCATTTATCACTAATCTCTCTTGCACACGCACACACACATACTTACTTACAACTTACTCAATTTAATATTTTCTCTACCTCAATAATGTAAGTCTCTGAAGGCTGGAAAATACATTTCATTCATAACTGCACTTTCATTCCTTAAAATAGTGCTGCTAGTAGGTCAATATTCAATAAACAGCTGGCAAACAAGGATTTGTTCCAAATTCATAACTACAGCCTCATGGTTCTCTATGAACTTAGCTCTGCTCACCTCGCCATTGTGTTCTCACCTAACATTCTCTTTTTGTTTATTCCATTGCACTAGCTTCTTATTCCTCAAATAGGTCAAGTTCCTCGTGTCTCTCAAGTCTTTCTTTTTTTTGTATTTCCTGAGATATTCCTATCCCCAGATCTGTCTCTTGTAATTTTTATATTTCTATAAAGTACTTTACAAACGTGCGAAATAAAGAGAACACCTAACTCTTTCCTGACTTTATTTCTCTCTCTACACCTGCCGCTGCATGGAACTATACTATACACATGTGCTGCTTGGTTCTCTGCTAATTTGCCATCTGCCTTTTCAATGTGATCTCCCTGCAGGGAGAAGGTGCCTCTTGCTTGCCTTTGCACTTCCAATGCCTAAAACAGTGCCTGGAACATAGTTGGGCCACTAAAAGGAATGACTGTGCCCAGAGATACTAGGTGCTGGTGACTCAAAGTAAACAAGATACGTGAGGCCCACATTTGTGGGGACGATTGAAGAGTAAACAATCATGCTAGTGTGTGATAGATTTAACACCAGGCAAGTACAAGGCAGTTCTGTACTTTTTGAAATGGTGACTTGAAAGCAGTGGTGTAAAATTGGAGAAACTTGAATTTTTGTGATTTTTTCCTTTACTTGCCCCCTGCCACCCTATCACATGCCCTCTAGTAGCCCCATCTCCCCCTGCACTGTACACTTACAGTCTTTAGGATGCTTCAGGAAGAAAAACTAATCATGCTCCTTGATTCTTTCCTGCAGTGAATGAATAGGGAAGGGATTAGTTCAGTTCAGTAAATGAACTAGCAAATGAAAAGCTGTGCTCAATGTACAGCGGCCTAGACTCTAGGGTTTCTCCTGATGAGGCACTGACTTCAGGTTGTCAAGAGGAAAACCTTAGTGGTGTCACATTCAGAAAAGAGCCACCATGCAAAGACAAAAGTGTCAGTGCCTAAGAGCCAAAGAGAATCTCCTCATCCCTAGGCCAGACCCAGACCCACTTCCACCAGACGCTTATCCTCTCTTAGCTCCTCTGAGGAGCAGGCTTCGTCTATAGGCAGTGGATTTATCCATCAATAGAATGACCAGACAGAAAACCTGGTCATTAAGAATTACAGAAACAGATAGAATTCGTATCTTATCTTAGCTCCCTAAAATTCCAGTGACGATGACTATGTTTCTAATTCTTTGTGAGATCCTTTCCATCATCTACAAAACTGGGGCAATGATGCTGCTCTCATAGAACTGTAATTAAATGTAATAAATATAAATAGCTTGTTGTACTAATGGTGTGCTGAGAACTCTGAGGAGTCACTTCTTCTTCCCATGTGCCTTGACATGAGTCGCATTGTCAGACTCTTCTGAGGTTCTGAAATAAAGGCCTATCTCTCTCTCCCAGTGCCTGGTATGTCTATCTGTTTCAGGTACTGTGAGTGAGTCTATCTGAAGCAGCCCCGTTATTCCTTCTTATTGGTCCTCAGGGAGGAAAGTCATTTACTCTAAAACACATGGGCACACACCTAAAAGAGACATTAAAGATCCCTTAGTCCAACTCCATCATTTTACAGATGAAGAATGAGTCCCTTGAGCAGAAAAGGACTTTTCTATGGAAGTACATATTTTTCCAAAGGTCTTATTAGCCCTTTTCAATATGAGAAAAGAGGATGACCTGCAGTTAAGGCATTTCAGCTTAAAAACTAAAAACTATTCTTAAAGTTGAAATTTTAGGCATTCTTAATTATGTCTAAAGAGAACATGGCAGTTATGAAGGAAGTCAGTCAGCCCAATTTACCTCATGAATTATCATAGGAAATCTCCATAAAGCAAACAAGATAGCTGAGAAATGTAAAATACTATCTGATATTATGAATGTTGAACACACAGTGTGACCCACTGAGTGACAAGCACGTGCATAACTGACTTCTTACTCAGGGCAAGGGGTTGAGGAGGGAAGGGGATGTGTTCAGGGCCAGTATCTTACATAACAATTATTTACAAATTATTTACAGAAAAACTCAACTTCTGAAGGACTACGAGGTTTTCTTTGTATTCAATTCCACCTTTAAGGGATTCTTGATCAGCTAAAATGTGCTTAAATGGTTTCTGGAAATGCATAGCCAACAGTTGCAGTTTCAATATCCTTGGCATTTTATGAGTATTATTCTATAGAGAATTCCCAGTGAATATGGAGATAATTTGGTGACCAGATCATTTGGAACAATAACATACCATTATTGCCCCGCCTGGCTGTTAGGGTTGAAGGCTAATAGGAACATGCCACTCCTTTGCCAGTGCCAGGAGGTATCTCCTCGTGACTGGCAAGATGCCAGTGGCAGCAAAAGTCTTTCCCCCAACAGCTCACAATTCGGCAGACAGGATTTATCAGCAATAAGGGTATTTCAGAGCAAGATAAGTCATATATTTCCTTATATTTCCTCAAGTCGTCCAGATCTCCAACTTTGAGGGAAAAAAACTATTTAACATTGCTTTGCACTAGAAGCCATTTTACAAACCCCAAAATATACACCTCAGAAAGGACTTGCTGCCCACCATCTGGGACCTTGGTTAGAGGACAACCTCCAGCTGTCAGCTCATTTGGGTGCCCCACCTTTTCAGTCCTGTATGGTTTAACCCAGTGACTGGTAATGCTCTGGTCTAGAGGCTGAGTGTTTCTGCCAAAATAGGAATCTTCTATTGGGTGATTTTGCTCAAAGGCACCCACTACATGGCTAGATTTCACAAGGCGGACATGGCCATTTGACATTACTTCCTAATCCTCTCTCTTCCCTTCTCCCTTCACAGATCTTCCTCTTCAATAAATGTTTTGCACTGTTAAGTCCATCTCAGGTTTATGTCCCAGAAGTACTAGCTGATATATCTGGAAATAGCTCCAGTCTAGGAGGAGAACAACCTGAAAGATATCCATCAGATGTCTAAACCAAAGTTCTTAAAAAATTTACTTAAAGGGGGTAAGGGGGGCACTACCACTAACAGAAACAAGAAAAAAATACATTTTTAAATTCTGGTAACTCCTTCCAGAAGTTTATAGTGTTTATAGGACAGTGAAAATAAGTAGGAAATGCACAGAATAAAATGGATTAAACAAAAGGTCTTCTAATGTCTTCTCAGAATAGAGCATCTAACTGCTCCCATCTGTACAAAAATAAAGCTCACACTAAGGATTCCAACAGCTGATCTGCTCCAACGAGATACATCAGCCTCCAACAACAGGAATAAATAAGGGAGGTGGATGGAAAGTTTTATGCACCATGGAAAGATGGTTTTCTAAGCATTATGCTAATTGGTGTGTATTTGAAATATGCTAATGCACACAATATCATGTAGATCTAATAATAGATGATATTTTCATTTTGGAGAAGGATGTAATGTGATACTGTTCTATCCTTGATGGAATCTTCTGGGAACCAGATGGGTTGTCAAAGGACTTGATATGAAAATCGAAATGTACATAATTTGGAATATAATGGACCCTGAAAAATCTTTTAAAATCCTGAAATGTAGAAGCATTGCAACTATAGTGATTGCTGCTGCTGACTTTGCCCTGAAATGAAGAAGTTCAAGGACTTTTTAGCCTCAGCAAGAGCTCCTAAGGAGTTCCAACTCTGTGGTGGAGCTGTATTAAATATGTTGCATTTCCCTGTGGAAATGTCATGAAAATAAAAATGCTTTGAAGATCCTAGTATCCACAAATTGAAAATCATTATCTTTTCCTTTATTGACAACATTGGTCCAACTCATTGTTAAGAAACGTTTCCCAAGCAGGCTGAGGTTTTCCTTCCAAATTTGGTGCTTTCAGAATTCAGTATGGAAATCAAATATTGTTATAAAATTTGTCATTTGGTAAATGTTCACTGTGTTCCAAGCACTCTGATAAGTCCTGTCAGAACGTGTTTATAGGACTTCATATGAACTATCTCAATTATGACAATAGACATCTTATGACAATAGAATCATATTAATATTCATGGTCCCAAATTTAAAAATTACAGTATGTAAAGTAATGAAGTGAGGATTGGAACCTAAGAATATTAAATTTCAAAGTCCTGAAAAAAATTAACAAAAAATTAACAACTCACTGCTACATTCAGTGAGTGCCAGCAAGTAAACAGCATGTTGTATGAGCTGAGAAAAAATAATGTGCACATGGCAGTTGAAACCCTGTTATCCCTGATTTTAAAAATCCGTAGCAGCAATCACAATGGTTGGAAGTCATATTTATTCACCATCCAGTTTAGAATGAGTTTTCAGGTACTGTACATACTTAAAAGCAGAGAAAGAAAAAGTTCCTTTTATATGATCTTCATACTATTCTTTTTTTTTTAAAAGAGAGAAACAACTTTATTGAGTTTTTCACATGGCCTAGTTGCTCCAACACTCAGTTGCGTACGTGGTGCTAGGGTTTGAACCTGGGTCCTCATGCTTGCCAGGCAAGCACCGAAACCACTGAGCCACCACTCCGGCCCATCTTCATACTATTCTAATCTTTCCAGAAAATCAAAATGTTTGACTATACCAGATGAGTTAATAGAATGAGCAACATATACATGTGAATTTGGCTGAACTCACAATTTGGCTCTACTCTTTTTAGTTTATCAAGGTGCTTAACCTTTGGGAGTCCCAACCTAAAACAAACAAACAATACAACAACAACAACAATAGATTTATAGCACTCTCACAGGATCATTGTGAAGATTAAATCAGATAATACTGTCAAGGTCTTTCAATACTTCCTTATGAATAAGTCCCTGATGATTGTAATAATTTCTTACCTAACTTTAGCAGAGTACTTTGTAGCAATGTGTTGATAACTTTTATATTAGACTTACTATTTTAGTTGTAGTTCCATTATGTTGGTGTTTGAATTCAGTGACTCAACTGGGGTGATCAATAACTTGGCAATTAAAAGTTGAAATTTCTGAATCAAAGAAAACTTGTGTCTTTCTCTTCCACAAACAAAATGTAGGAGATGAGGCAGCCATTTAAATAAATGTGTAGCCCATTTTCTAAAGCTAATTCCTCATATCCATAAATATTTCCTATAATCTTTCTTCATTCTAAATGCATAAAAATAATGTGAAGCAGCATTATCCCTGTTGTAACCAATTTTCATTATTCCTATTTAAATAAATAATGAGGAGGCTGAAAAATACAGCAGGAAAATCAGTTGTTCTGTCTCAAAGGTAGCCAGTGGTAGGGCTGACTATTTGGGGATGCATGTGTGATTTCTTGGCCTCCTACACCCTCCTCTTCTTTTTCTTCTTCTTTGAGTTGCCTATTTATTTTCCATGCCCATTTATTACTGGGGCATTCAACTTTTAATTGCTCATTTGCAAATGCTGTTTATATATTAGTAGCAGTAGCTGCATTGGTTCTTCATCCAAACACTGTTGTATATATTATTTCCAGTTTAGCATGTCTTCATTTTTGTTACCATATTTTTACATAAAAGCTTTAAACTTTCATGGGAGGAGATTTAACTTTTTTCATTATAGTTTCAATCTTTGGTGAAATACATAGGAAACCCTCCATCTTAAGAGTTCAGAAATAATTACCCAACTTTTTCTCTAAACCATCTGGAAAAACTCAAGACAACACATCATCCCATCAACATTAGAATGATGACTGCGTATGGGTGATTGAGTTACAGATAAGTTGTTGCTTTTTTCCTCAGACTTTTTAGGCTGACCATAATGGGGCTTGTCTTATGCCTTTAAGCCCATTCAACTATCTACATCAAGAAAGGTGGTTTACAGGAGCAGCCATGGGCACCCTAGTTTTCCCAGCACCCTCTCCAAACAATTTTGATTTAGAGTGACTCCAAAGAAATACCTTCCAGAGAGAACAGTGTTCGGCTGCATCCTTGAGGGCAGATTGCCAGGAGGTTCCACAGCACCATAGTGACTTCTCTGCCACAGTGAGTCACAGCTATGTCCTCTCCATCATGGCCCATATCTCAGACTGGAGAGGGGGCTTCTCCTGGGTGCTCTGTCTCAGCAGCAGTGGAGGAGCTGAGCCTTCCATTCGCTCATCTTATATTCTTCAGCATTCTCTTCACACCACACTAGCCAATCCCTCAATTGTTCCAATTCCTTGTTCCAGTTAATGAGTCACTATGGTAAATTTCCCCCATTCTGTGTGTTCTCTGTGTTCCCTATTCTGTGCCACTGAGTGATTAGACACAGATTAATAGTTTCCTAGGCTAGTGCCTTGAATCTAGTAAGCATTCAATAAATAACACACATCATTATAATAAAAAGGAGGATTGTTAAAGATCGGGATGTGCCTCTGTGGTAAAGTTCTCACCTAGCACATGGTGAGGCACTGAACTTAATATTCAGAACCTAACAAAAAATGAGAAAAAGAAAGGGAATTTACTGATTCATAGATCCAAATTCTTCAGAAATGCTTTTTAGGAGAAAATCATGTAGAGACACTGGAGCCAGAATCTGGTCTGTGTTTGGGACCTTTCCTTTGTCCTCCTCCCCAAACTCCCTTTCCTCTCTCCTCCTCCTCCCTCTCTTCCTTCTTCTCTTCCTCCTCTCTCTCCCCCTATTTCTTTCTCTGTGTTTCATTTTCCTTCTGCTTTACTCACAGTCTCAATCTCATTTCATGGCCAAAAGATGCCCTGTCCGGCACTGGTGTGGACTGAGGGTTTGCACATGGAATGATTATACTTTCTTCTACAGAAGTGTGATTTCTATTTTCCAGAAGCCTGTTTGTTCTTGACTCATACGCATTGATTAGGTGATCTCACCTCAATGACCTGGCACTTTAGATGTTCTCGAACCAATCGAAACCCATCCCTGAAGTTTAGAGTGGGATCAATCTCAACCAAACTTCGTGCGTCTGGGGCTGGAATCCAGAGCGTCACACATGTTAGGCATTAGGCCAGCACTCTACCACTGAGTTACATCCTCAACCCAGGTAGAGCACTTTTCTTCACAGAGAAATAAAGGAATGCTTGGCAGAAAAAAATTAAGAATAGATAGATGCCAGTGATGGAACAAATAAAAAGCCTTCCAATAATATATTATTATTATAAATTCCTTTTCTGTTTTTCTCTTTGGATAGAAAAAGGATAACTATTAAAACAAAACACATTTTTTTAAAAAACAGCAAAGATGGTTTTCTCTTTCTTTCACTCAATGTCTCCCCACAGGAAGAAGGGTCATTATTTCTGGAGGTGTACTTCCAAATCACCATATCCTGCATGCCCGGCTCTGCTGTTGACTGAGCATGTTAAATGTGTGGTCCTGGAAAGTGTTAGCCATCTGTTTAATTAGCCCTAAAGGAAGCATTTGTTTCAAATTAGGAGCATGAACATTTCTGAAAAGGACATAATAGCACTAACTGTAGCTACTTGCTTAAGTAATAGGTTTTAAAAGCTCTGTTCCCTGTTTTCTCTCTCTTCTTTTTTTAATGAGATTGATTGAACATAGAACTATTTTCACTCTCTTGACCTTCCATGCTTCCTAAGTATCCGAATCTTCATCGTACAGCTACCACAATCATCATTTAGGAGCAAATCAATTGTGAAGCAATTGATAGGCTACTATTACAACAGCAAAGTTGCAGTAGTAGTACAATCGTAGTTGTGAGTCTATTATACAGCTGTTTGGGCTTTGTGCTTCTTTATGATCTCCACAAGACCTCAAAGTGCTTTCTATGCTAGGAACTTCCATGTCAGTGTTCACATAAGTTTGAAGGGAATAATTGAGACAGAGAAAGGAAACGAGAGAGAATAAGAGAGCGAATTAGTTGACTCTAAGGAGAGAAAGTATAAAATATTTTTACAATACGAATGGTGTAAATTAATTTGGTATTATCTCTCCCTGAGCAGTTAATAGTCTCCAGACACTCGAGTTGGTAGGTGAAATTGTAAATAGCTTCACCTTATCCTTTTGGTCCATTGTATTACTCTGGGTTTCTGCAAATTAGTCCTATGTGCTTTGGTTTATCCTGATTTTTTTTTACCTAAATTTACTTATCTTATTCCTTTATTCCAAGATACAACAAATGTTCAGGAGAATATATAAATTATTCATAAATAATTGTGTATGTGTGGTGAATATGTGGTGCTCATGCGGCCAATTAAGTTTCATTTGGAGAAATAAACTACCCTGTGCCATACTCTCTGTTGTGCTGTCAATCATAGATGCTTCCTTAACTACTGGTAAAAAGAATAAACACACAACCCCAGTAGTTAGTCAGTACCTGGGCCCCTGGCAAGGAGGTTAGCCTGAGCATGACTGGACTCATGCAAACCATTGAAGGAAATTCTCTCTGTTGGATCATGAGCTATAATAGTTTGGGTTTTTTTTCTTACAAAGTAGAAGAATATTACCACTGAATAAAGCTAACTAAGAACAATAGCCATGAAAGTAACTAGGGTTGATTGATAGAAAAAGAGTCAAAAATCACATTTTCTGAACTTCTAGATTCAGCAGAGCCTCATGGCAACTATACTCCTGGTTCCTTTGAAATTCATCAGCTGAAATTTATCAGCTGTGTACTCTCTCTTTCTCCTTCCTTCCTTCTGTCTCTCTCTCTCTCTCTCTTTCATTTTTTTTTGTTGTTTTGCCTAAGGCATTGACTTCAATTAAATCACAAAAATAATTAGCATTAATATACCTATGATATTGAATATGCCTGATGTTGATATTATCATGTATATACCAATGATATATACCTATCATGAATATACCTATGTTTCATATTAAGCTGTACCTAACAACCATTTCCAGATTTAAATTTATAGGAGTTATAAATAGGAGTCAACATATCATACAGAATGTAGAAAGATCAATCCATGAGGATGGTGGTAGTGGTAGTGACGGTGGTCATTCGATGTCAGG